>JBCEWB010044367.1:0-14478 GCA_039654565.1 Peronia peronii | reverse complement strand
ACCTCTAGGGCCTTTCCCCCCCCCCCCCCCCCCTTTAACACTGGTACCAATAACTCCATATGCTCAAGATTTGACAAGAGCCTGGTTTCATCGTGTCGCATCTCATATATATATATATAAAACGACAATTCTGGATTTTTTTCCTAGGTAAAGTGGAAATGCCAGCCATATTATACCTGATTCTTAAGACATTTAGACACTTTTTATTTTCCTGAATATATTTTCCAGCACAAACTGGCACAAAATTGTTCATGACTAGGCTAAATAAACCTGTAAATCCAACAACAATGACAAATGCCCTTGTTCAAATTTCTAACCTGTTACATAAGATTCTGAGGATGAAATCCAAAGTTTTTCCTTGTTCACGTCCCATTGAAGGAGTTATTACACTCTGTTGTCCGTTTGCTCATCTTCCTTTTGGCAGTCTTAATCTTCGTACTCATATGTGTCAACGGATCCTTGTTTGGCAGTGAAAAACCTTTTGTGCTCTTTGGAGATATTTTCTTTTCAGTCATCCTGGGCAAATGAAAAAGGTATATTAATTATTTTAATGCTATGTAAGTATATGCAAACTTGAATAATGCAACTTTTGTAAAATGTTGAACAAGTTCTGTCTCCTTCCGTGAAAAATGAAAATATGCAGTAAAATTAATTTTCGGTATTGCGGTTTCACAACAATGCATTAGTGAAAAATTCAAATTAAAGCTACAGAATGTATGCAAAGAGATATTTTGACAAAGAGTGAAATCGTGTTAAAGAAACAAATGTTCTCCTGGCTGTATTATTTATAATGTGGGAGCTAACTATAAGAGAAAAATTTGTCTCTCTACTTATGGCATCCCAATTTCATCTCTACATCAATGTCCACACTTATATGAGTCAGACCAATAAATCCTGACTCCCCTGGATGACAACATTTCCTACAATCTCACTGTTTTCATCACATTCTCCATCTACATCAATGTCTACCCTTGGAGCAGGTCACACAGGTTATCACTCTATCTACAGGAAGTAAAAGCCCTGCCATCTCTGAGCCCTAGTGATGAAACAGTGCATTCCCAACCACTAAATAAAAGATCAATATTATGAAATCTCTTTTCATAGCACTGATTGATATAGGCCTATTTGAATCACTGATTCCAAGACCAAATTCCACATTAGTAAGGCAACCATAGATTAAAAATGCTTACCCATTCATCATCATCAACACCTTCAGCCAAGTCTTGAGGGAGTGGCTCACTGGAGATCTCAAGTTTGCCCACCACTGCATTCAATAGCTTGGATAGACACAATCATATTTTACCACACAATAAAGTGACTACAACTAGCTTCAGACATAATCATAAACAACAACAGTCAAAGGTTAGCACAGGCACCAAGAAAAGGTAAATCAGTCTCTCAGAGAGATTAAGAACTTATAAGTAAAGATAATGGAGAAACAGCAGTTGAATGTAACCAAACCTTAAGTAGCTGGATGAGTGTATGGACGAGCTTGTGACTAAGGAGTAAAAAATGAACAAACAATATGACCATCGTTACATAGTTACCTCTTCTTTTCTTTGTTCGTCAGTTTTGTAGGTCTCAGGATTATAACTTTCAAACTTCTTTGCTTTTGGTGCCTCAACTGGGGCTTCACTCACTGTCAAAGAGAAGGTGCAAGAGAGAGTTACAAGTCATAATATATGCATTTCAAACAATGATGCATAATCTGGCAAAGTCTCTTGTTGTCTGCCCTATCTGTCTGCTACTACAGTTAAACCTCTAATAATTCTCTAACATTCTCCTTGCTATTTTTCATTTTACTGTTCTATTCTGATAATTTTACTACACAAATTACAGTCGAGTCCGCTTAAACAGAATTTGCCGGGACCAATCTAATGGGTTCGATTAAAGAGAGTCCGTCTTCCAGTTTTTACCGGGGGGGGGGTGAGGGGGAACAAATTCTCGAATGACTAATGAGGCACTATTTTATTTTATTCCAGGATTGATTATTTCCCTTTATAAAGAAATCCCGCTATGGTCCCCGAACTTTGTGTTTATCTTAAATTCAAGCCCTCTCGTATGACTGGATTGCTAGCCCTAATATGGGCTGCGTTGAAGCAAAAGTAATGTAAAGAAAAGTTAGAGTCGTGAAAAGAACTGTTGATGAGTAGGTTTTAGCCCTGAAAAGGACTGTTAATGCTTTTAGTCCTAAAAAGGGCAGCTGAGTGAGTTTTACCCCAGAAATAGTTTTAACTTTGAAAACAGTTAAAGGAAGCCATCACATAGTCTGTGAGGATGTAAGCGAGTCAACCGCAAGCGAAAAAAAAAAACTAGCACGATGTAGAATCTGGCCTATCCCGTCCCGGTATGAAAACCAACATCATAACACAGGCGCAGCGCTCTATTACAGCGCAACCTACACGCTCCGTAATACATGTAGATCTAGATCTAACACATGTAGCACATTTACGCGTATACCTGTACTATAAGTTCTGCTAGGATGCTTGATTATCGATCGATTGTCAACAGCGCTGGCCGTGATACACTGTTTATTCCCCCCCTTCCCCTGTGAACACATGGCCTACTTACACTGCACGCGAGGCACAATACATTGTCTAACCCCTCTCGCCCCATCTGCGGCACTGTCTCCTTTGTTTTCAAACCTCCGGCATTGGCGTTGGTGGAAACCATGTGGAGATGACAATAGCTGATTTTTACCTTTGTGGCAGCACTGACCAGTTCAATTTAAAGGAAACACATGGCGATGGTTTCGATTTATGCAAGAGGCATTCAATGGGTGCAAAGAGGAAAAAAAAAATCTATTGTTTCATTTTTATTCGATTTATCAGAAACTTGTTTTATCAGAGTTCGGTTTGCATGGACTCGACTGTATTAAGTTTTCCTTGTACAGGCCTGTGCAATTTAGATATTTTTTTTTTTTGTTAAATAACAAATGTGTATAATATATGTCATTTCTAAATGTTCTTTGAAAAATACTCCATGAAAAGAATGACAGAACCAGTGGTGGTGAAGGCATATTCAACCATTCCTCTAATATGGAAGATAACAAAAAAAAAAAGTGGGGGGAGGATTGCTGTAGTGAATAATAAAAAAATATCCAATAACCAGGCTCAGCAGATATCACAGATTAAGCCCAATGGCGCCTGCGTGCCCTTCTATCTTTTGTCTTTCCTTACGTTTTATTTTTTAAAAGAACAACAAAACTAAATAGAAGGCATCATGCACTATCACTATGTCTTATAAAATGACTCACAAGGTGTCATGTCTGCTGGCTTCAAGCTGATCTTCTTCACTGGCTTATCTTTCCCTGCAAGCCATTCTTCAGCGGTCATAGTTGCTTCCCAAGTCACTTGTGTGTTTGGGAACAGGTCGTCTTGGAAAAACTCAGGCTAAGAAGATGTCAGAGGTCATTGTAAATCTGTTACAGTTTCATGCCAATTGACATTATGTACTACTGATGTGCCTGTAACTGAAAACTAGACATTCTTTCAATTTTTCCTGCTCTCAGCTTTGCTGTCAAATTTGTTACAAGTGATACATTTTTATTTTAAAAATCCATTTCATCCTCTGCGTGAAAGCATTTGCTTCTCATTTTGGAGCACTATTGATTCTGCCAGTCTATGAATGATGAGACAAACTGTTCTTAATATATGTGTGCTGTCTTTGCAATCAACTGAAAATGCCATGAAAAATGAATTTTTTTATTCCTTTGAAATAAAATTAGATAGCTGAATATATGGCCTTTAAATTTTTCAAATATAGCTTTTCACACAGCTTTTTGAAAGATCTAACTTAGAAAGACATCTTTTTAACTATGATCTTTGAGTGAAATGAAATTGTATGCCTAAAGAGCCTCTCTTATTTGAAACCATTAAGACTGACAGTTCAGAAATGACAATTTGACCATAACTAACTGATGTAGGCTAATATGATTGTATTGACTTGTGATTTGTGAATGGCACAGAACATATAGCCTTCCAACCTGACTGGACAATGACGGACAGAGCCTTGATATTATTGGTGATGAGACACCAGTTGCAACATAGATCTAATCCTATCACTTAGTGAAAATTCACACTGAACAGCTCTCTCTTTCAAGAAATCCAGGAATCAGAGTTTGTACTCACTCTGACCCTTGGCACAGTGAAAGACAAAGCCTCCACACTGTTAAGGGTAAGTCTCCAAGCCCGAGCCACCTCCACTTTCCTGACATCACACACATTCTTAGGCAGGTACGACACACCTTGGTGCAGGCCCTCCAGCTTGAAGGGAGCACATTCAAACAGGTAGGGCTCCTCATCTGCCACTTCAAAAGTGTAGATGATTCTGTCACCCTGAAACACAAGATGACAGTCAAATTTTATAAACATTAACTTCTTCTTATGCCCTTTCATTTTCTCCTCTGAAATTCAAAAGCTTTCATGAATGAATATCCATTTAGAAACTGATTATGTTGACAGAGGTAACACTTGGTTGGCCAAAGTTGACCAGAAGGAAACAAAATGTTAGAAAGGTTTTTTTACTATACTCAATCTCCAGTAAGTATCCAACCTGCTCTTGGTTACATAGCTTAATCCTCTTGGGTACTGCCCAAGAAACACTGAAAGACATTGTGATGTTTTGTTAGTCAAATAGATTAAAATGTATCAACTGGGCATAAATAAAAGATGGGAAAGAACTTAGCTTTTTTTATCTTTTCTTCCTAAACCAAGTAGGAAATAAAAAAAAAGATGGGCTTAACCCCTTCACTAATATCTTGACATACAATGTACTGGAGTCAGATACTCAATTGACGTACAGTGTACGTCACTATAAAATACGGTTTTACAGTGACATACATTATACACATCAATAGCACATCTGACCCCAGTCATATTCTGATGTACGTTGTATGTCAACAGAGCAGTGAAGGGATTTTAATCTCGACAAATGAAATTGCATTATAATCCACACTGGTGATTCTGCCCATTTTGTGAAATTTTCTTAGCAATGGAGGAGGAATAATGCATAGCAGTGAAGGGGTTAAATGTACAACAAGTCTTCATGCACAGTTTAATCATCACATGATAAATTAATATGGGATGGTGAGACATGAGATACAAATAGTAAACAAAAATAAAAAGTGTTCTAAAATTTGCTCGATCTGAGAATATTTTTCTTTTTTCCTTTTCACTCTGTCATTTCATTCCTTCTCAGATTTTCTACATCATAATAAAATAACTGACTCCCCCCCCACCCCCCCCCAGCACAATGCTGTAAATGTCAGAAATCACTTCAAAATCTAAGGTCTATGTTCTGTGAAAAGACAACAACCTGGTGGTGAAATAGGTGCATGTCATTCCACAGCTGATAGAAGTCAATGATTTTGATGTACGATCTTTGAGAATTCACAAAGTCCCTGCCTGGAAAGGGTTAATTTTCTACTCTCTGTTTGTCATGACTATGACAACAGTCAGAGCTCAAACTCCACTTACCTTGCATGTGAGGAAAAGTACCGAACTATCTGGATCATAGTGAGTCACCAGTATAGCGGGAGAGACAGCAACGTCAATACGATTCAATATCTTCAGTTCATCTGACTGATACACAAGAAGTTGCTGGAGAGACTGTCTGTAATTGAAACAGAAATGACAAGTCTAGTAACCATAGACAAGGAACATTTGATTTGCTTTTCCTCTTTCTTGTTACAAAAAGTAACATATTACATTTTATTTTAAAGTGATTTCTTTTTGTCTTTTCAATAACTTTTAATTAAAATTAAATCATGCTGCCATAAATCCATTACTTACAAATTCAGATCCAGTGCAACATGGGACCTAAAATTTGATTGGGTCCAGAACTGAATGAAGTTAGAATGGGTTCCTGCTAACTGTATTTCTCAAAATCCGGGTGTAGATACCCAAATGAAAATTTACACCATGCACGTGGCTGCATAATATAACACAAATATCAGTGCCATTATGACTAACATGTGGAACTAGACCCAGTCAAGTTTTTCGTTTCCTAGATTAGTTACACTACAATTTGAGAAAATATTTCAAACTGCTAGAAGTAGATTATCAAAATTTTGGTAAACTTCAGCAACAGTTTATGAATATGTGGCTTCCAACAATTCGCCCGAGTGACAGATCTGAATGTAGTCGATACTGCAAATGAATGTACTAGAGTTTTAACTGAGAAAAAGTGTGTGACTGGACAAAGTAAACATGTCAAAATGTTTTCACAAACAACCTTGGCATGGGAAATTAAATTGTAGTCTTACTTATCAAAGCCGGAGACAATCAGAAACTTGTCCTCCACTGCCCACTCAATCCTGGCACCTCGACCTCCCTCAGGCCCTGGACCCTCCTGATGATGGGAGACAACAATCAAGAGATGCATTCACGTCAAACTTTACTCCTCTAAGAGTATACTGACAAATCGACCAACTTTGGTAGGATTTCACTTTCCTTTTTAAAACTGCAAGCAAGCAATAGAGTTGCCTCCAAATTAATGCTGAAAAATATCTTGCAGGAGGAAATAACAGAAACAGCGAAAACCTATCTACACCTGAAACTGAGATCTTCACTGCCTTAATATATTGCCCTTTCTTGTACAAAGCACCTTCTCAGATTTGAGCCACTTTATTCGCTACAACATCAATAACTATGCATGTTTTATACTATATTTTCTCCTATTATGCAACATATTATTTTAGGTTTATGAAAATGGAACATGCGCTTCAATAAGAAAGTAGCATTTTAAATATTGTTTCCGTGGTCAACTAATCCTTTTGTATTGACTTACCCTGAGAGGTGAGGTACTCTTGTGAGGTTCAAACACCCGCACTTTTCCATCTTTACAGACAGTAGCACAAAATTTACCATCAGAGCTCCATGATAAACAGAAGACCTGAGGATCAAACATTTCAGCTCATTAGTCAAAATCAATTATTTCATTAGAAATGGCTCTTCCAGTGTTCTATTTATGTTCTGTAGTTTCTGCATCCGTGTCACTGCAAAAGTATTTTGCTTTTAAAAAAATGCTACACCAGTTAAGCAAGATGTTTGGTCTTTTGCATCAGTGAAATCAACCACCAAACGAATATCAAAATATCTGCATCCCATGTTACCTTGTTTTGACAGGGGAGCAAAACTGCCAACTTGAGTCAAACCAAGATACTAACTGATTCAGGACCAGCTTATCATAAAAGCATGTTTTGTGGTCAAAGGACCAAACAAAGTAAAGACTGTGTGTCATGCACCCTGGTGGAATGTGTGAAATGTCAAAGTTTCTATGGACAGCCATATTTGTGTCAGTGGAGAGGGAAGTAGGTGTACTTTATCTTGGAGGAAAGATTTGTTCTGCCATGATTCTTCTGTGCCATAATGTTCCATTTACAGTTAATTCCTGTGACCACTTAATTAATCACTTTGCTGCTATGCCAATTTTACAGTCCTGTGCTAAGCATCAGCAATACAGTCGGTCTCCCTGCTCTGTCCACTGGTAATTGCCCACCCGCACTCAGTTGCGCCCACTGTATGCGAGCCAACTGGCACCTGTCCTCTGCTTTCCCAGGCAATCACAAGCATTGACAGTTAGTCAATGTTATTATTACATGAACAAGCAGGTTATATGCCTGATTCGGGCTCTCATCATTACACTGTCTGCCAATCATCAACATGCGGCATATATCACAAGATTCTGCATATAGATGCAAAGTGCTGGTCAGTGGTCAGAACACTGGATCAAAAGAAAAAAGAGGTGAATGGGTGGTGATCTGACCTTGGATGTATCATGTATGATTTCTCACATATGAGAGACCATTTTCTGAACATACCTCATACTGTTGTTAGCAGTAGAGTGGTTATATCCAATATTGTCAACAAAATCCTTTTTGACACGACTCGTCATGTGATATTAGGTGGGTTTATTCATTTGCTTATAACAAAATACATAAATTGAAGGAGTTTGTTGTTCCTAAAAATTATTCATAGGTGATGTATCTATCCTTTTTTCATGATAAGCTGCCAAACCTGGTCATCATGCCCTTCCAATCTCATCACTTCCTTCTGCTGTTTGAGATCCCACATTCTCACAGTCATGTCGTAGGCAGCAGTAACAATCAGGTCTGAAGCCAATGGGTGAAAGCGCACAAAGTAGATCTTCTCCATATGACCTGGACACGGACATGACACTTAGTTAAAGACACTGATCATGCCAACATTCAATTAAACATAATGGCATCACTGAAAATACCATCTACAAGAAAAAAAAAAACAAAAACAGAACACAAATCAGCTCTGTCACTGAGATAACAAGATTGAAATAAACAATGTGCCATGTATCCCTGTTAGAAAAAAAAGAAGACAATTTTTTCTTACTTGCTTTGCGTCAACTTTTCTACTGATTTTTTAAAAAAGAGTTTAAATCTCTGCTTCAGGGATTGTGAGAGATAGAAAGGTCAACAGAAGAGAATCTCTGCAGAGATATAACTTTACTATTATAATCAGCCAAATTCTAGCACTATGACTACTGTCATCATGCTATGTTAAATTTGATTTTGAATAACAGAATTATCTTTTTGAATGTAAACTGTTGTGCGCTCTATGGATCTGTAAGGCTAAAATGATGCTATGGAACTAAACAAACCTCTCAGAGAAAACTCTGGTTCCTCTGTAGACTCAGTTATTCCTCCTTCAGGAATCTTCCATACATTAATTTTGGCATTGTCCAGAGCTGAAATGCAAACAAAAGCATGATACATAAATACAGAAATAAAATCGTATGCCAATTCTCTCTCCGCTGTTAGTCAAAATAACTAAATACTATCAGCCGTCAATGGTAAGACTTTGCTTCATTATAAAAGAGAATGATAACAAACTGTTTAAAATGATACTTAACAAAGGAAAATAAAGCAATCTAACTGACCAGACCTAGAAGCCTGAAAATAATTTCGTCACCATCTGGTGATTATAAGCATGCTAGTCAATAGATAGTATGTGTTTTTGTGTTGCTGCTGCTGGCCAGTTCAACTGTGCAAAGATAATTACTGATATGTAAATCAATGGGAAGTGTTTACTTCTTACTGCTGGTGACATCAACTGCATATATGAAAACTACACAGACTTACCCACCACCAGTCGACTATCATCAAATGGATCCCAGGCAAAATCTGTCACTTTGCTACCATTCTGTATCACAGGAACTCCAGTGTCCTCTAGCCTGGTGGCTTGGGAGAACTTGAAATAATGAAGACAAACTTTACATGTTATTCAAAATTAAATTTGTGTAATCTTATACTAAGCATTGATGAGGCATTAAATCAAAATACTGATAACTGTTTTGTTCCAATAAGATTTATCATCCTACATCTCACATATGAGTCCATGTCATGGCCAATTGTAGTAACTGTTAAATAATTTCACTGGAAAATGTGCATGAAAAGTTGGCGAATTAGATTTTTAAAAAAGTCATTTAGAAATTCTGATCGTCCATGCTCTGATCCTGAGTCATATTCGTGTAATGTTCATTTTGGCACTTACAATTAATATTTTTTTTCCCATCTGCACAAGTCACAATTGAAAAAAATTATATATCAATAGGTCTGCAATTAATATTTAGAAACTGACCAGATATAAAGTGCTGAAGAAATAATATCAATAAGGTGTGCATCCTAATATTTTAGAGCTCGCTAAGAAAGCCAAGAAAATTGATGACTCCTAATTAGGTCTATATTGATATGTTTACAGTATCTATACAGTTCACAAACTGCCTCTTGCATCTTGTACATTCAAAATTATTGAAAAGGGCAATGTCCATAGTCAACACCTAAAGCACATGTTTACCTCCAGGACTTGCATGCATCCACCAGCCCCATCTATGGGCACAGCACATCTGATGACATTGGCAGCAAACATGTCGCTCTCACCAGGTACAGTCTTGCATACATTTCTGACATTGGTGAAAAAACAGCTGGGATGGAGTAGGTGACCTTGAATGTGACGGAATTTGGACTGACGAACACCTGGCGAGTATGAAAAAGTTAAACAACTATTCAAAGAATGAAGCATAATTCAGTCAAAATATGACATACAGCTCGAACTTTATTGGGTGCATCCATCATGGAAACATGTATTACCTAGCAGAGAAGAACTAAGATGTTTGAGCATTCTTGCAACTAAAGATTTACATATCAAAACATTGATAAGCTATGAAAAGATAACATGAATATCGACCAAGTGATACATAACAAGATTACCCGCAAAAGGCTTTGACGGTTTGGGACTGAATTTGGGCTTCTCTGTTAACGTCTCTGGTTTATTAGGACTGGCCTCAGATGCGGGCTTGGCAGAGGGAGAACTCGCAGTGTTTTCTGCAGGAATTGTCTTCTCCTGGTTAGTAGCAGGAAGTTGTGTGGGACTGGGCTTTGTCTGCACAGGCAAAGATAAGCATTTAAATAGAGGAGTAAAAATGAATATAATTACCTTTCAACAATTAGACAATTTATTCAACATTCTAAGATTAAATTCCATAGAATAATTAAGCCTTTAGCACTAGTCTGAAACTTTCATATCATTCACAAAATATAAAAATGTGTTCAGTGTGAAACACTAAGGTGAAAACATTGAAACAAATGTGTTGAGTAAATTTGAAGTTTCCTGTGTTCCTGAATGTCATTTGTACTATACTATCTGGACAAGTCTGGTCAATTTCATAATTTTTGTAAGAATATGTTGTACAGTCACTACAAATTCTGAGCAAACACTGTGACTTTTATAGTTTTTATTGGAATATGTCCCATAATTAATCTTTCTACATTAAACCTCCACTAACTGAATCCTTTTTATTGCATCAAGCAGAGCAGCCACTTACCTGATTGGCTGATGTATTCCCAGTCCTGAGCTCAACTGGCTTCTGTGTGGCTGGAGATTTGGGAGTGGGTGAGGAAGGCTGGGAGCCATGGATGAGAGTTCCCCTCCGCTCTCTCTTGATAAGTTGTTTCCCAGGTTGTAGCTGCACCATCTTCAGCTAAATATAAATTCATAATGTTAATCATCAACACAGTCAAAGTTATTACAAAACATTATATTCTCTCAAGATATCTTAGTCCTAAAAGAGCCAGTTGAAATTATCGGTGCATCACTTTTTTCCAGAATAATCTTGATCCATGCTGAAGAAAGGACTACCTATGCCTAGATTTCAATACATATATATATATCAGACAAGCAGCATGTTATAAATTTATATGTTGTTTGTGGAAAGACATTATAGAACATACAACATAGAAAAAAGCAAATATTTCAGTAAATCAGTTCCTTGACACTTCTGTGGTTAAAATTCAAGACAGGGGCTGTTAACCTGCAACTAATTTAATACATTAATATAAACAAACAAATCTGAAATATGCAGAATAATGTACACTGAAATTAAAGAAAATCTCTGGAGTGCCATTTATTAAAACCTCTCTGCTTTTTCATCAGGATAAAGTCTTATCATGACCATCTTCCATTAACAAGAATTCTAAATTGTTGTGACAATGGTTTGTAGAACATCAGCAAAGCACACAAAAACACATGGATTTCTCAACACAATCACTTGCTGAAAATGACAAATTTCAATTCTGTACATTATGGATAACCCTCCGTTACTACAAAATGCTCACAGTTAAGTATCATTCAAATCACAATTGTATGAAACAATGTTTACCTAACACCTAAAGGATTCATTGCATATTTGCTGGTGTGCAATGCAAACAAATAATTATGAATCACAATACATACAGTTTCATGAATTTAGATATGGGCTGTTCCAAATTGTGTTTCATGTCTTACACAATAGAATTATCACAGCAGCACACAATTTTCAGTTTTCAAAGATGTCTTCAACAAGTCATGGTGACGGACAAAAATAAAAAATCAATGGATACTTTCCCAGTAAGAGCCCTTTGTAGGTGGATAAAATTCCGAAGTTCATTTACTAAGATAGGATTTTATTAGTCTTTGTCAGACCTGTTATTGTTCTTACCTGTGCACTTTCCCCTGCCAGCCATTGGTCAGCAGAGAGCCCTGGGACTCCATCCAGTGTGTCTGGATAGATATCTGAGTGGAAATCTCTGTATGACTGAAATAACAGAAACATATGACTAGTTCACATCTTTTCTCTGGATACAAAGTAGCAAAGGCTCCAGAAAAAGACATATCTATGTAATTGTCAAAGAAGTTTAAAAAGAAATCAAATCTGACAGTTCTTGAAGAAAAGGAACTTAACTATTTGCTTGCCATGATCAATGAATGCAGTTTATGAAATTTGCTGATGGTCCATAATACTAATGTAAACATTATTTCAAAGGCCATTATTTTTCTCAGTTCACCGTGATAAATTTTAGCTTCTAATCTTGTTTGCTGTCATAATCTTTCTTACAGATAAGATATAATCTTACAAAAGCTATATGTCCTTGACAAACTTTGTTATTCTGTTATCACTAAACTGTAATCAAACTATAGTTTGACAGAAATATCAAATGATTGAGAGAAGTTGCACAATATTAGCAATTCCCTTCCACAATATCTGTACATGATTTTCCTGTGCTAGTGATAGCCATGTTATAGCAGAAGGACAGAACTTACAACATTTTATCAATCTAGCCTAAAGCAATAAAAGAAATGATGATGTATTTGATGTGGGTTCCAAAACTCTGAGTTAAATAACACTGAAGCACAAACTCAGATATTATCAATTTCCTTAAGATGAACCATTGACCTGAAGTCCTGGTTCTAATCTCTTCTCCGGAAAAAAATGTGTGACAGCACTTCAAATCTTCTCTCCTTCATGGCAGAGCTGTAGAAATTTCTCACCTTGCGGGGCACAATATAAGGAGCTGGAATGATTGTGTTGCGACACAGGACAAGAAACCTGTCCACTTCCCCATCCATTAAACACATGGCTCGCTTGGGTACCATGGCTGCTCCTTTGATCTGCTCAACTCTGTCTGTGCTTGCTACAAAAAAATGATATTACAAAAAGAAAGAGTAATAAAAAAAATAAATAAGAGATTTCAGATTACGAAAACAATTTTAAAATATTATCTCATCCAGTAACCTATCACAAAGTAAAATTAACTTTACAAGAAATAAAATTGAGAAAAATGTCGAATTCAATGACCTAGAAATTTTTTTCAAGAAAAATGTTGAATTCATTGACCTAGAAGGTTTTGTTTCATTGATACCTAAACATATGCAATAAAATCAGAAACTCCATCTTTCTCTAACCTTTAATTTGATCACTTAGTCTGACTGCAATTCCATTTTTGATATTGCTTATTGTGGGAAGGAGAGACAAAGGACAGTTTATTCCATTTAGCAAACATGATTACATAGAAAATAACTCCCACCTGAATCAATGAAACTGCTATAAAAATCATCTGCAAAGAGATGAAATAAAATTGTACAAAACTGACACTTGTCATTTAATTATATTTGTACGATGATAAGATATGATACTGAGAAGGGTGTGTTTGCTGCAAATGAATTTTTTTGCTAATTATAATGACACTCTATTATTGCCATTAGGTGTCAAAATAGATTCAATCATCTATTGGCACCAGGTTTTCTTTTTCAACCAATCAAATTGAATCATTTGATTTGATTTGGGACATTGGTTTAGACCTTGCAGATTCTAGAACTACATTCTAGACTCCAGAATGACAAGTTCCACATTTGGCCAAGCAGCATTACAGGATTAAGGATAGTTTGAGGGTTGGGGTTAGATTTAAGATGAAGATTACGCAGGGTAAGAGTTAGGATGGGATACAAACTTTATTCAAAAACTCTGGAACATTAGGTGTAATATTAAGACCACCTGGTAACAATAAATCATTGGACCTATTTTGACCGCCTGGTAGCAATGACCATTGGGACTATTTTAACCAGTGGTAGCAATAGACCATAGGGACTATTTTGACCACTTGGCAGAATAGACCATTGGGACTATCTGTGAGGTGGCCTGAGGAAAAGGGGCTCATGTTGCTGGGGCAACTTTGGGAGATAGGGCAAAAAAGGGCAGAAATGTGACTTCAGGTCAAAATTGTGTTCTTGCCACCAAAGCAATCTTAAACCATTTCTACACATTGTGTTAAAAGGATATGACAATCTGATCTGCCCACATATTTCAAAACTTTTATTTTCTGACCTATCAAGTTGCGTTGTTGCTGAGGACCATTCAAAATCGATCATTCTCACACAGTACTTTGTGGAGACTTTTCTGTAGTCCTGGGCATCGACCTGGATTTTGATAAACTGGATTTTCGAATTATCCATTTCGTAAAAACTGGGTCTAAACTGGTTTTCATCCGTTTTCACAGTGATTTTGATAAACTGGATTTTTTAATTAACTAGTTCGTAACAACTGGGTCTAAACAGGATTTTATCCATTTTCTAGGCAGCGACTTGCAATCTAATTTCTGTTCTTGAATTAGATCTACTCTAGCACAGCGAG
>JBCEWB010044356.1:0-14479 GCA_039654565.1 Peronia peronii | reverse complement strand
CTTGACTATTGAAAGATCTTGTACTTAGATGCAACCACACCTATTATGTGACATTTTGACAAAACTGGGTCCGATAAAACCTAATTGTTGTCGACAAGATGAGAAATATCACAGCGATGCGACGGGCATAGCAGGGAAAGGCCAGACCGTATAAATCCGGGATACGCACTATAAGAGCGTTTCACCTGTTGTATATATACGTGCGGCGCACTTGTAGGGTTAAGGATGCTTCTATCGGGAAAACTGGATCCAGCCAACCATTTGTGGATTTGATTTATAAAATAGAAGCAGGCTCCAAAGTATATGCAGCGTATAGCAGTCACATTTTCGTACACTTGTAGCGTACTGCTCCTTCAACTTCCGTACCCTCGAGTCTATGTGTCAAGGTCACATGTGGGCTTCCTTCTACAACTGTATCTTCAACCTGATGCCCGTTTTTTCCTTCATTTGGTGTCAGTTACAAACATTTTCTGTCTTCCCTGCTTTTGTAATTGGAGGTAATTAAGAAATTCAAGCACACAATACCACAATACTGGCATTGTTACATTTGTAACATCTTTGCAGTGCCATGAATATTTCAAGGCATCAGTAAATAGAAAGAAAATCTAACCATTACTGATCAGAGGGAGGCAGAAATTGCAAGCTGGCAATAGATCTGAATTTCAATGCATCCCTTTTTTAGCCGATTGTTTACAAACTGGAATAAGAAAATGGCAGAGAGCAAATGGTTCAGGAACCAAACAAAAGTATTTTCATGCATTTAAAAAAAACAATAATGTACCGTCACACACAAAAGGTGAATTTAATATAAAACCTTATCTAGAAATCCTTCAAGAAAAAAATAGCAACCACATATGTAATGAAAGTGATGTCGGGATTTTAGGTGTTTTTTTTTTTTAGAAATACTTTTTTTTATTCATAAAATATTCAGTAAATGTATGATGGAAAAGTATTGATTTTCCATGACAACTGTGGTTGGAGATGATTATAACTTATTTGCTCGCATTGATAGATTCAGGAGAAAATATGAAATTAATATAATTGTTTGCAGGAGAAAGATTGCAGCTAGTTTTGTAGATACTCTGTCTGATCCTCCAGTATTGAAGTATTTCATTTCTCCAAACGATCTCTCATTTTGAATCAGTTCTAGATTCTAAAATAATATTAATGCTTTATTAGCATGTCAACAATCCTGCAGAAAAGCCACATAGATTTGTTTGTTTGCGGATTTTCTTGTTTTTTGTTTTTTTTTCTTTTGTGAAAAATTGTCTACATAACGAATATTGTGTAAGATAGTAATATGGAAAGACCCTCAAAGGGGAAAAAAAATCTGATATAACTCAAAACATCACATATGTGGAATGTGAAGAGAAAAAAATCAGAGAAAAATAACCATGACATTTTAGTGGATACTTCAATAGGCAGATTTAAAATTAAACATGTTCTGTGGGTGAAACTTCAGCATTAAGATGGGTGAAAAAAGGATTTAAGAGAAGCATTAACTAGCAGAAAACAGTTTCAGATTAAAGTGATTGTCAGTTCAGCTCATCCATTTTCTTGCCAAGTGAAATTTCTGTTCTGACGCAGTGATGCTTAATTTATCAGTTTAAAAAAAAAAAAAAAAAGGCCATCCCATGCTTCTTGTCAAATACTATTGGCAGTTTCATAGTGGGAGAGAAACATTCCCAAATAAATCAGAATTATATCTCTGTGAAATAGTCCAAGTGAATTTATGTTAGGAAATGTGTTGTTGTTAGTGTATTACAAATGATTTATTTAGTGGTGAACATGATAAATGAGTTTGCTTGGAACTGAGAACGCATAGATCTAATTATTATATATTATATGTTTATATGATTATCAGTGAAAGGAAAAAGATTTTTGACCAAAATGGAATGATGGAAGGACTGTGCTGGAAATTTGGGTGTGTCAGTTCTTAACGTGATGAGCACACCAGATATTAACTTCGAGCAAAATGTAGATGGAATGCATGTGCACAGAACGTTGACAGATAGCAATCATGCAATATGAAACCCAGGAGACAGAAGTAAGACAGAAGTAAAGGGCACGGAGGAGTTTTATTTTGAAATTGGCAGCGTGAGATGTGGTTGTGGTACTATTGGTCGTGAAAAACAAATATGGAATGAACCCACTATGCATAAATTATAATTTTCCTACTCCCTGCAATAAAATGTGAAAAATCAATGGCCTGCTTTGCAAATGATCAGACAGATGAATAATTTACAGTCATTTTGATACAGTCATTTGCACAGAGCTAAAAAAGTTCAAGTTTTGCCACATGTGCAGGCTTCTGATCTGACATGACGTACATGTATTATATAAAACTATTCTCCACATCATTTGCTATACAGCCAAGGATATTTCTAAAAAATGGAACCTAGATACGTAAAGGAATATATTACAGTGACAGGCAATGTAAAATCTTTTTTACTTTTCTTATTTTGAAAGGTCGCTTTATCAGTTACTGTGGGAAGGAGCAGTGTTTCTTAAAATAAAATAGGAATATTGGAGCATTACTTTTTTGTTTTTTTTTTAAATGTAATAGCACCTCAAGAAACCCTTGAAATCAAAAATAAAAAATATTTTTAAAAAAAGAAAAGACAGACAGATTTCCATTATTGCTGCCCTGGTAACATTCAGTGTTACAGCTATTCATTTGATCCTTTTGTTTGGAATAGTATTTAATATGTAGATGCAGTGGAAAGATACTCTTCAAAGGACTGCAAAAGAACAAGTTTTGTTGGAATAGTTTTCTTACCGAGCAAACAAAACAATGTCAGATGTTTTGACTTAGATCTAATATTAGAGGTGATTAGAACTCACATTATACTGAGCTAGGTGTGTGTCTAACAGACTTACAGTCATATGTGTATGTTGACAATCCAGAGCTTAGCATGATTATAAGTTGCCAACGAGCACAGAGGCAAAACAAGAGGATCTGTTCTTTAGTTCTAGACAGTCAGTATGTTTTGTTTCGTAATATCATATTTTAATAATTCTCATACAAGATATTTTTTTTGACAATCTTTTAATGACATAAGAGAAACTGTAGTTGTAGGAGATGATGTTCTGATAAATTCTGGTCTCTCATATCATTTTATTATTTGCACAGGTAAATTATTGTATGTACAACACACAGTACATCGTAATATGACATCGATTTCATCATGATCATTTTGTGTACAGCCCATCCTTCCTCTTACGTTCGTCTTTGTTTTTTTTTTTTTTTTTTTTTTATTTTACCATTGTTTCTTTCTTAATGTTCGTCTGATTTTGCTGTATTCATACTTTTTTATTACTGAATTTGACCGAAGGTTCAACATGTTTTTGAGAAAATGTTTATGAAACTGTCACAGGCACCAGCCATGAATGCCCTTCCCCAAGGCATTGGTTGGCTCGTCTGTGTGTGACTCCCATGCATTTCATGTCAAATTAATGTCACTTTCTTTTTTTTATTTGTCCCCTTTTTTTTTTTTCAATGATTGTTTCCTCATTTATTCCAATAAAGTTTTAAGTTAAAACAGTGACATCCACCTGCCTACTGACTATTTCATTCTTGCTGATCGAGCCCACAGTTTCAATTTCCAGTATACATGTTTTTGTGTGCACTTTTGCTGCTAAGGTGTTTTCAGTCGTTTTTGTGTGAGGAGATAAAAAAAAATCTGTTTGTAGACAATGTACACAATACAGATACCAATGGAATATAAGACATTGTAACATTTTTTATTGAGAATGAGATATTTCAAAATCCGTCACATGACCAAGAAACGTCACTCACACCTGGCTTTGTGTAAATATATGGTGTGACATGTCTGTATGCTTATCAGTCATCAAAACTTGTCAGTCATGTGCAGAGTATATACATATGGTACACAAATTAGCATGTGAGCAAAATTCTTCAGTCATGTGACTGATCTCGAAGTTCCTCATTTACACTGTTTTTAATGAAGAAATGTCTTGCGCCCAGGGCAAATGAGTCGGAAACCACGCCGGGTAATTTCAAGCTATGGCCATTTCTGTTTTCTGACTTGGGTACAAAATTTATTTCTTTATTTCTTTCACAAAATGAAAATTTAACCTTTTTTTTGAAATGAAAAAAAAAACAATTGTGGTATAAATTTTAGTATCTGAGTTGGAAAATAGGTAAAAACATCGGTAACTCGAAATCACTGGCGCGACTTTGGACTCATTTGCCCTGGATGCGAGACAAATATATTACTATATTATCATTATTATTTTTATTACTGTTATTATTTTATTCAGATGTAGATGATTAAGGCATCACTTTCAAGTTTACAGAATAGGCTTTGTTTTTTCCTCCTCTCTATCTCTTTTTCTCTGCTCATTCCATCTCTGTGAATTCTTTTCTTCCAGACATGTGTGTGTGTCTGTGAGACAAAATAATGAGTCACTATATTATATTGGTTCATGTCTTGATGTTCCTGCTCACATCCTCTTTCCACTTCCTCTCCTACACTGTGCGAGCAAATGTCTCGCAGCCAGTCAAAATGAGACGTATGTCGATTTTTCACCATATGGGGTTTTTGGTGTCATGTGATAGCTTATTTTATACCCTTTCAGGTGGTGAAAAAAGTTCTGAGCTAACTTTATTCTAGCCAGAGATATTGCAGTTTAAAGAGACAAGGGGGGACCTCCCAGCAATGACTGAAATTCCGAGAAAATCGAGTTAAAATGAACGGTCGAACGCATAAATCTACATGCCTACCTCACAAGAATCCGATCTTGAAGTAATATTTATAAATCTAGGGTAAGACCGATACTGTCTTGTTCAGAAATGAAAGCACTTTCAATTTCTGCAATAAAAAAAAAAAAATCGATGTCTGACCCCCCTCATCACATTCAAAGCCTGATTTCTCGGTTCTAGGCCAGCGACTTACGTCTCATTTCGACTGGCCGCAAAACATATGTTCCGATACCACTTCTAACAGCACAAAAGGTCCTTGACAGATTAACATGAAAATTACACTAGCAGTGCAGTGCACACGTACTGGGAAATTAATTAATACTGTATCATAATGATGCGTAACTTGTTGACTGGAATTCTTTTTTTTTTTTTAAGTTAATGAAGTTACCACCTTTGAGATCTCTTATAAGGTAGATTTTGTTCATGTTTGTACAGGGTTTTCTTTCAAGAATGAAATCAAAAACAACTTTACATCCATGTCTTTTTCAGTTGAAATGTCCAACCCTTGACAGTGGACAGAGAATCCTAATTTGTTTCTGGTAATAAAATGGTAGACCCATCTTCTGACAGGGAGTTTGAACAAAATAGTGCTTTCTTCAAAAGTAAGATTTGTATTAGAACTCAAGAAGTAAGTCTGTGTTATTCACAAATCGATTTACTATTTTATAATTTATATTTTGAATTGCGTAGCGGAGGATGGTTTGATCCATGAAGCAAAGTGACTTAGGTCTAAACCTCACTCAAGGACAGCTAGGATGAATGTTGAGCATTAAATTTAGAAATGTCAAGAGATCAGCCTGTTCCAACAGGGGATCTTTGTACAAATAAATCATATTTAATGAATTAATGTACAGAGAATACATTTTACTTGTCAGGTAACTCAGGCTATACCCCATTCTAGTCTGAAATGTCTGATGTTTTAAAAACTTCATAAATGTTATCTTACTTGGCTTGATTGTCGTGGTATCTGCCGACACTTATATGATAGGTTATGAGTTAAACATTAATGCAGCAACAACATAGTAAGAATCTAATTTGTAGATCTAATTTGAAAGTTCGATAGTGATTTATGTTTGTTATTCTGCTCGTTGCTTCTAGTACAGGTGTAAGTGGACTTGTTTTCACTGAGGATAGTGAGTCAAAGAAGCTGAGAAATAAGAAATCAGTGCTATTGTTGTCTTTAGACATAGCTGTAAGTGTAATCAGTCCAAAATTTTTACTAAAGTATTAAAATATTGACATAGATCTAGTTCTTTTCTTAGCGGGATTGCCCAGTGAAACAGAAAATTTGGCCTCCTTCTCTAAACAGAAAAGAACAATCCCTTTTGTTTGTTGTTTTCAAAACAGTTTGGGTTCAATACAAACGTGGTTGTAGATGTATGTGTGGGCCTACAAGTATCTGTAGCAGTGAAGTGAAAAGCGTCTAAGAATCAGATCTTTCATTTCCCTAAGTCAGATCCATGATTCAAGCCGTGAGACAAAATAAATACCAGACAGAATTCACGATGAAATTTGAAACATCCTGACACGCCAGAGTAAAGCCTATATTATGTTGCGTGATACAACCGAAATTCGAAGCTTTGTACGTATTGTGACGTATAAAAACTATGCACGGCTCAAGAAATTTCTACATAATTATCTCGCCATTTTTTCCCGTTCTTTTTATATTATTCGAATATTGACAGTTAAGCGATACTTTGGCCTGAAGTGTGGCAGATTTTGTGATGACTTAATCATGTTTTTATGACGGCAAAATTTTTGTGTTACAAGAATTAGAACTAGATCTAACTCCACGAAAGAACTTATGAACTTCATGGTTCCCTTTCTGTCACCGGTTACGGCGCCGTAAGTGGAAATTCGGTGCCGACGTATGGGCCAAGGGAAGTAACCGCGTAATTCATGTGGATCGTATATTTATTTGCTGGGAAAGGTTTTCTCCCTTGCGTTACTATTCTACTCACCCACACTTTTTTCTTTTCGAAAAGGAGAGAAATTTATCAGTGAATTGTTTTGTTTCTATACACTGCTTATCAGAGACATATGATCGCATGATTGCCCCACAGGTGTAAGGAATATTTCAGTCCGTAGAACAATAATCATAAGATGTATATGTATGAAGACTCCAGTGGAAAAACCAACGTCAGATAATTCTCTACAAAGGGAGAAAAACAGAAATTAAAGTTTAGAAGTTTTTCATTGCATACCCTTTTAAAAACTGTCTATTAGCAGAACTTGCCTGGTTTTTCTGAATTATTGTTCTGGTTAACAAATCTTAGCAGTGAGTTTTATAATGTTGAGGCAATAACTCATTTTTCACAAAAATGTGACTTATCTGATTTTTCCATTGGAGTCTTCGTGCATGTGTGTTTCCTCACATACATTTTGCCGGAGTCACAGGGTTGACAAACTGCAAAGTTGCTGCTGTCGCGGTAGTCACCACTGCAGTGCCCACTGGATGCAAATTTGTAAAACTAACATTAGTACTGGCCATTAGCAGCATAATGTTAAAAGTTTTCTTTTTTCACACATTAGATGCCAGATGTGTTAAATTTTAAACCTACTGCCGAATCGCCCCTTAGCACATGGACTTCGTGGATATCAAATTTTTTTTATGTCTTCACCATCAGGAAATTTGTCTTGCGACCAGGGCAAATGAGTCGGAAGTCGCGCGGGCGATAAAGATCCACGACCGTTTTCAGTTGTTTTTAACTACTTTCCGACTAAGATACTGAAATTTTTTTTGTTTTCACAAACGACAATTTAACATTTTTTTAATCTGAAAAAAGAAAAATGTTGGTATCAGTCAGAAAACGGTGAAAAGCAACTGTACCTCGAAATCACCCGGCATGACTTCTGACTCGTTTGCCCTGGACGCAAGTCATTTCTCTGCTGTTTTCATCTGTGTTGCTCACCTCTGTTGTATTTTCTCACAGAGAAATGAAATGATTCAACCTCTCTCCTTCATCCTCCTCACAATTATTGTATTTCTCCAGCATAGAACTTCTTCTTTCTGTCTTTCACTCTCTTTCCTCCATTCATCCCAGCATAAAAACAAAAGTAATCAAGGCAATATTTTTTTTTCTTGTCAATTTTTTTTTTTTAATTGCTATCAGATGTTTGTACATTCAAATGACAAATTTGAAAACACAGTCAGAAACAATTTAAAAAAAAAAACAACGGACATAACTAACAGGCCATAACTTCTACTTTCCGTGTGGCCGTAATTTATTTTCAAATTTCACTGACCTCTGACCTTTTTTGTTGTTTTTAAACATCTGCGTCAAATTCTTTCATGCAGAAGAATTTTCCTGATAATTTCTTCCCATGAAAATATTGAAAACAGCCGTTTCAAATATCGTAATCCAAATCGCATGTAAAAACATGTACATATACAGGCAAACTCATACATCTGTTCTCATAGACAAGCATATTTTGTGTACTCATCTTCATTCATTAACTTCCTATCAGTCATACTGTGATGTGCAGTCCCTGGACTGCATAAAATTTGACAAACATTCATAAGTACAGATTTTCAAAGGACTGCAAAGCAGCATATAATATGATTTCTCTAACACGGAGCAGCCAGTCAAAGCAGCAATGAGTTGTCAGTGTAAAAACCAGTGCCAATAATGACTGGGGCTCTACAAAAAAAGGATAATAATCACCATTTTAAGCGTACAAAAGGCAGCACGATGAAATCGCGCTCATTAAACTGGGACGACTAAAGAAATCTAAATTTTTTCCAACAATGAATGAATTTTTAATGCAAATTCTTTTTTTTTTTTGCACAAAACTCTTCTCTGTCCATTCCAAAATGTATTTCAGAGTGAAATTTGCAAAAATATATGGAGTAAAGGTCCAAATGTTGTTATTTAGTGATATAACCTAAATGAGAATTAATGTTGATTTGAAAAGCCATTTTCTCACTAAATTCAGCTGCTGCAGATAATCACCCCTTATCAATATAATTGCCAATTTCTCATCTTCTACTCGAGGTAGAACAAAGGTTTTTCACCAGCTGAAAGGGAAATGAATAAGCTCCACAGTGATACCACTAACTCTGTATGCTAGAAAACTGACCACTGATTTCATCGTGTCACATTTTATATTGTTTATTAAACTATCCATGTAGTACATGGATGTCAGTCTCGGACTCACTGAAGTGGAGATATCTGGGAGGTTCACATACTGTCACTGTCGGTGACAGTGGAAATGCTTGTTGTAGGATAACGGTGATGATGATGAGGACGAGAAGTACTGAGGCAGCATCCACCACAACACCGACGCTGACAGATGAACTTGCATGCTTGTAGAAACAACAAAAACCGCCTCTAGGAAATCTGTGATTAGAACTGACAATAACTTGGTCCTCAGCACGCAGACCATCACTCAAACATAAATGAGAAGCGGAGATGCATTCAGTGGTTTGTCAATTTTTTTTTCTTGTCTATGTTATGAATCCTGTCATATTTATACCATTGCTGATGTCAGTGAGGTATTTTGAGATCAGTCTACACGACTGGAGAAACACCGCTCATACATCATTTGTTTATTTATGTGGTGTGACACATCTGAAAGCTTATCTTTCGTCAAAAAGTTGTCTCCCCTGCACAGAGCATGCACAAATCAGCATGTGAGGAAAATTCCTCGGTCATGTGACGGATCTTGGAACACCTCATTCCTTCACTGTCCAACAAAAACAGTCAAAATGCAAGTAAAAATATGTTCAAAGTCTCCTTTCACACATATCAAAATTCTGAGGCTGTAATCACCAACTTCAATTTTCTCAAAACTTCAAAATGATCACGTCGTAGGCTACTGTTTGTATTTTCACTCCTGAAGTAACGGATTTATCCCTTGCATCAGTTTGACACTCACAGACAGATGACATCATCACCACATAAAATATTAATATGACAGTATCATATAACATGACAGTATCGCAAGGAGATAAACACAGTCTAATGAATGGAGTCGGCAAGGTCTGCATGGATGGGCTTGGGATGATATGGATAAAAAGGTCAATGAAACCACACAACAGGCGAAATAAAAATACCAACATATGCCAAAAATCAACAGAGCAGATCTTCCCCTCAGTCACACATCTCACTGTCAGCCCCAGAAAACAACACGGTCACTTTCACATCATACACTGGTGGCTCGGAAAGTTCAGTCAATGTGCCAGGAAAGCTTGGTGTGGTCAGACCAAATTTTTTTTCAAAACTATAAAAACTTTTCAGCACTGAAAAGGCAAAAAAATTATGAAAAAATTATCACAATGAGAGACAAACATTTTTAATACATAGTGAATGTTTCAGAATTTTCTGTTACTCATACAGTATTTATATGTATAGGATTGGAGGGTCAATGCATCACGTCAAGTCTTCGTGTCACCTATGTCCACGTCATGTCAGACTGTGCCAATTTGCACCAAAATGGGTTTATTTCTTCTGACCATAGAGCTATTGAAATCTGCCAATTTTGGTGCAAATTGGTACAGTCTGACATGATGCGGACATAAGTGACACGAAGACCTGACGTGACGCATTGACCCTCCAATCCTATACATATAAATACTGTATGAGTAACAGAAAATTCTGAAACATTCACTATGTATTAAAAATGTTTGTCTCTCATTGTGATAATTTTTTTGCCTCATGTATTTCACGTAGCAGGACTTAAAGCGATTTTTTTTTTTTTTTTCCTTTTTCATATATTGCATGTCCTATATCTCCTGTACTTGGCAAAGGGAAGTAAACTGACTAACGGTCAAAATGGTTCGTTCCAGGAACTTGAGACTCCAGCTGAACCAGCTCTGATTCTATCACTAGTCTGACACAGTGTAAACCTCTTACAGATCAGCGAGAGAGAGAAAGGGGGAGTAAAAGAAGAGAAAGACAGTTTTAAAAAAAAAAAAAAAAATTAGAGAACACACTAGAATGTCTACTCACCACACAGGTAAAAACCCCAAACTTTGATTCGATCTACTCACACGACACAAGAATGTTAGATAATAAAAATCACTTGGAGATGTACACCAGCAGAGAAAATTGACCGTAACATTTACAGAGTCCCTTCCCCTTTCTTACGGTACATGTGCTATACGAGACGCGACATGATGAAAACAAGTGCACATCAACCTGAGGCAATCCGAGAAATCAGCGTTTTTTCAATATGAAGGGACTACATGTATCTAGCACAAACTATTTCTCTGGAAAACTTTTCTATGTTCATTTAACCCTTTAAACCCTGATCACCTGTGCCTGAAAAACCCCGGTCCCTGGCCTTCTGGGCAGAGAACGCACATTTCTCGTTTCATGTTCACTATCTTTTGTAAACACAAACTTCAAACGAGATCATGGGCGCAGATATTTGTAATCACTGTAGTCCTAAATGTCTTTGCCCCAAAGCGACCTATTAGATCTATTTTTAACTGCAGTGGACGCGTAGAACTGGAATAAGTGTGTCAGCCCCGACTACCAGGCTGTGGGGTATTTGACACCAGAAAATCTGACCCGTGTGCAGGGCTGTAGGGTTCAACGGGTTAATAACATATTTCAGGATTCAATTTTCTGAGCTATATTGAGTGAAGTTTCAAAAATTGTGATTCAATGACAAAACCTGACTAAGAATTAATGCAAATTAACAAACACTATCGGTCATTTTCTCATTAACTTCGGCTGCCGCAGCAGGACATCTCTATCATCTTTAAACTGTCAACATCTCAACTTTTCTTCTACCCAACAGAAAAGACATGAATAAGTCTGAACATGATACCAATAACTCTACATGCTAAAAAATTGACCAGTGCCTCTTTCATCATATTGGTCACACGTCAAACTTGACAGTAGCTCTGGCTCGTCAATGAATCTGACAGTGCCATCAAAGTAGCCTAACTGTTCAAAGAAATGAACAAGATTTCAAATCTACAATCCATCAAAGCTGTTATGATCTGCTCAAGGGCATCACACACAACCACACTGTTCGCTCTAAAGTGGTTATTTTTCTGGAGCAACAAACAACTTTTTATTTTTTTAATCCCCTGGCTATAAAAAGATAGGTCATGAGGATAAGTGTCTATGAGCAAAAATGTTTCCATATTTTCAATCTATCTCTGTCCATCTACCCATCTACCATAACTAACCTATCTGTCTGTCTATCAATCTACCCATCTACCAACCTATCTGTCTATCAATCTATCCATCTACCAACCTATCTGTCTGTCTATCAATCTATCTATCTACCAACCTATCTGTCTGTCTGTCTATCAATCTATCCATCTACCAACCTATCTGTCTGTCTGTCTAGCTATGTATCAATCTACCAACCTACCTATCTGCTTGTCTGTCTATACTGGAAATATAATTACTACAGGTTAAGTAATGACAAGTTAACTGCTACAAAAATGTTTTGGAATTTCTGACATAGGATCAATTTTGCACCAGAATTGACAGTACAAAAGTCAAGATTGCAAATTTCTGTTGTCTTCCCATAGAAAATGAAAAATGCAGGCATAGATCTAGTCTTACAAACAGTTTTCAAACTTGTTCAATCTTCATTCTGATCTTCAGCTTCTGCACCCCTGAACCCAATCTGCTTTAGAGATAAAAATCTTAATTTTGACCCAAATTAGAGTTGAACTACATTGCCAAATCTGTGATGTACATGTATAATCTATTAGAAAGATTTTCAAATTGGTGTCAGCATCACATTTATCTTGACAGACACGCTGCAGTTTCAGTCCCCTAAAGCTCAACATCAGTTGTCAAATATTTCCAAAATTCCAGAAAGATAAGATCCTCCTTTTCAAACCAGAACAACATTCAAAATTTCACTTGCCACTAAACAAACTATGGATGTGACACATCAGGTTTTGATTTCAGCTCACGATCTCAAACTTGGGGATAGCAAAGGTAGAAAAATGAACACACTCATGCACAGACACACACACCACACTATGGGACATGTAATGTCTATGAGGCCTTTCAGCGACTTGATGGGGGTTATCTCAGCCTAAACTATGGGGCAGATGACAACAGCAGGTTGTCTAGTCTGTGAACTTCCCAATAACATTACATCAAGCAATCAGCTGTTAGCAAGAATCTCTGACATAGCATGAGTGAGGACTATATATGTGTAGCCTGTTCTATAACACTTATCTACATGTATTTTCAATCCATCTCTGTCCATCTACCTGTCTGTCTATCTATCTATCCATCTACCAAGCTATCTCTCTGTCTGTCTGTCTATCTGTCAATCTACCAATCTATTTATCTGTTTGTCTGTCTATATCTCCTTCTCTCCCCCCCCCCCCCCAACCCTCCCCCCATCCTCTACAACCCCCCTACCTATCCATATCCATACCCCCAAAATCCAATCTCAAACCACATTCATCTTGACATTATGACAACCAACATTTCCCTTTACTAAAGTTTTCCCTTTTCAGACCAACAAAGTCAACATTTAACTCACAACGTTGGTACAGGTACATTCACAGGTAAATACAGAACAACGTAGAGAAGAAAAGATACAGACACACTGAGGAGTTCTGAACAATTACATAATATCTGTCACACTGACCCAACCACTCACCTATTTGTATATTTACAATACATTACTTTGACAACCTTGGCCATCTCTACCACAATCAACAACTTTAACCACTTTCTTTCTCTTAAACAGATATGAAAACGCATCCACTATATTTCATTTTATCTATATAACTGACTACATGGCTTATCCCCATAGTGTGTGCTACTGCGAACAATAATGTATTGCAATAATTTAGCTGAGCTATACTAACATGTTACTATTACCTATGTGACCTTTCCTGACCAGTCAGAGCCCAGCAAATTCAGGCCTGGACAATGGACTAACCTGACATGACTTAACACGACATGATATGACCCACTAAAGCCAACTTTTGTTTCCTGCTATCAGGAAGACCTGACTTGACAGTACTTGACACACTAAGCCCAAAACTTCTGAAAAATAATTTATCGTGTGATGGAATTGTTCCTTTCCCATCCTGATAAGTTTTTCCTACGTTTTTTTGCTTCACATCTTCCAATTAACTGAAGCAACAATGCTTTTTTTTTCGTCCCCATAATGTGTGTTTCATACCTCTTATACTTGCCAATCCAAAATTTACTGGCTGAAAAAAAAAATGGTTCAGTCCTTGACTGAAATGCTAAAGCTACACGGTCAGGATGATATTTGAAATAATCAGAGCACTGCCGTTTTCAGAATGACACCGATTCACGCTCAAAAGAAACTACGTAGCATTTTAAATCTACAAGTGTCTCAAGCCCTCACTCACTGTTCAATGAATTTCAAACAACTCTGTATGACGGAAAGAAAAATCAGTATCGACAACTTTAGCAAATGAGTGTGCAGGCCCTACACAGATATGTCAGATGGAGAAAAGTCTTGACCCTGACTGGACAGAGAAAGGCCACACCTACACACACGCCCAGCCCAAGATTTGTGCATTCTACTCATGGTTAACAAAGGGAGATCACTGTGCCCAGCCCTATTACTTCCCTTTGCCAGACACAAAAGGTGTTGAACAAGTAATGTAAAGAGGGGAAAAAAAACGGAGTGTCTATCTGGGCCTACTATTGCAATGAGGAAGCACAGGCAAATAAAAAAGTTACACCACATAGTAAAGGCGAAATAATTTTGTAATGAATTGCACATGGAAGTGTCTGTTTTCAGTTTGGGGGGGGGTGGGGGGTGGGGGGGGGGGGGGGG
>JBCEWB010044345.1:0-14480 GCA_039654565.1 Peronia peronii | reverse complement strand
TATATATATACATACACACACATAAGCATGCCCACCCATGAAAATGCAACAGTTATTATGTTACAACCTAATCGTTACCGTAATTCTCTTCTACTCAAAACTGTGCCGTTTCTAACGAGCAATGTCTAGCCTGGCCGCCCAGGCTGAATGCGTCAATGATTTGTGGAGATGTGAGAAGGGGAGCCACAGATAACGGAGTAATCTGCGAGTATTCACAGCCACAACAACCTCATTCTATTTCTGGCAGCAAAGCGTCTCAGGGATCAAATGGACGCCATCTTCACCACGGAAGCCCTAGAATATCAACAAGGACATGGTATAAAGAACAAGAGAACTTTAACCTCCATCGCGGCAAAATACGAAGTCCCCCATGCTGATGTGATGGAATCATTTATAATAGCACAATGTTTACTCTGTTCATCACTGCCACTATCAACGCCTCAAACCTGTTAGAATATAGTACAATAAACAACGACTTCAACAACAATTCAGCCTCATCATCTGATGGTGCCCTATTTCAGTTTCACGACAATTGAAAACACGGTTCTCCACAACCTGGTGTGTGTGGTAGAGAAACATCATATTTTATGTAAAAAACAAAATCATCATGGGAGTTAATTACAGTGACTCTAATTGCTGTTTTCGGTAAGAATATGTGTGAATTCATTTGGTGAAACTGAGTGAAATATTTGTCTGACTAGCCCTATAATGACAGTATGAATCAAAGTTTGTTCAAGAAAATCAAACCTTTAAAATATCAAATTGCTGTAAGATGTCTGTGAAAAGAAAGAAGAAAAGAAGGCGGGGGGGGCATTCCAAATGAAACCAATGCTGAAAGGAGAAGAGGATTCACTGAGCAATAAAGCAAAAGACATGCCGCTGTTTTCCAGAGCAAAAAAAGTTCTATTAAACCTCTCCCAGTCCATGGGAATCTTGCTAAACTATCTCCAGTTGGTTCATTGGGAACAGACACAGTAATGAGCCGTGCAAGCAGGTCAATACTTGCTAATGTATGTATCAGCGAGTCTACGTGCCATCCCTCTAGAACTGAAAACAGTCGCGAAGAAGGTGTAGTAAAAATGAAATCAGGCTATATTTGGTAACCTTTCTAAACAACTGGTTCAGCACAATTCCACTGCCTTGTAATTAATCGATATACAGATCTACAAGGCGAACTTAATGCCTCGGGTAGCAAGAGTTTAAAGAAACATACATGCTCAACAACATATATATACACACACATGCAAAACAGACGTCAACACTGGCCATATTCTATAATCATTTTCACACAACAGAAATTGAACAACTAAATACTTCTTTGTTGCAATCCTAACCTAGTTTTGTATTTTCAACTAGCTCCCTTGTCCACAGTCTAACGAGCAGGAAATCACCAGAATCCTAACAGAATCATTTATTCCTATTCTCAAGTAAACTGAAAGTAAACATTTCAAGAAACTATGCCAACAAAACATTGAAAAACAAATAAACAGAATACTGAAAGCAATACACTGTTCACTACCGTAAGTACACGTAGTTTCGTGATCGGAATAAACTCTAATCGAGTTGTTTAAGAATGCTCTATCGCAGCAACTCCTGCGTGCCCAACCCTGGGTTCAGCGCCTATATGTAAATTAATGGTCATAACAGTAACACAATTAAAGCCATTCTGACTTCAGGTTTCCGTGGACAGATAGGAGAGCACTTCGACTTGGATCACTCGTGCACATATACCGTAATTACAGGGCAAGGCAGTCTAACCTTGACAAACACCTTTCTCCGAAAACTTATCTTTCCAGAAAATAGCCATTTAGTTTTTCCATCTCTCGTTTCAACCCTACAAAAAACAAACAAACAAAGAAACAAAAAACATAAGTGTAGTTTCCAAAGAATGAACTGATGCAATAGGTTGTTGTCTATTACTATTGCCGAAAATTATATGTGGATAACGGGGTGAAATGATTAAAGTGGTGATGAAAAACGCGTTTTGTCCAAGTAAGTTCGGGCACCTCGTGGCAACAACACTCTGAGAACTCTTAGCCTCATCAGTTCCATGCAAAACAGTATCGAGCCGGCCGCTGGCCCGGATCATGGCGGCAGTTTAGAGCTGGCCTAGTCTGAGACACTTCATGGCCGCGCACGAACCTGTTGAATAAAGCATGGGATTTATGTACATGTATTCGGAACTTCCTCCCGATTCAACAGCAGCTCATACCAGCGTAGGGAATTATCCATGCATTTCAGAAAGAATGGTGGCACAGACGACACGAAGTTGTTATTGCATCGCCCAGATAAGGCTACCCAAGTTGAATGGGGATGTCCTTAAAGCTGTATAACAGCGTTTGAACAGTTATTTGAAAAAGTGGTCATCTTGATTTCTACTAAGCCTTAAAAATGAGCCAGTATTTCTGTAATGGTATTATTTAATCGTGTTAAATAACACTGACAGCTTAAGTACGAAGATAACATGAGTGCTTCATACTGCATGGTGTGGTTTTGGAATGTAATTTATTTCTATATCTGTCAAAGTAAAGTGAACATGTTCTTGAGCAGAGTGACCCCTTGACACACCTGAAAATAAAATTACAGTTCCAAGCAGAAAGCTGGAGCAACCAGCACAATGATAAACTGCGTAATGTTGATTTACATAATGTTGACATTATTAATTTGAATCATTATCAGTGCACACAACTGTAAAGGAGCCGATTTCTAGTCAAAGATTCGTTGACACTTGGCACTGACATTCTTTTCCACAAAGTAGCGATACGATATTGAAATTTAAGCGTCATAAAGTACAAAGTGACGGTCTTGTTGTTTCTATTGGGAGTTTTAGTGTCAAAACACGAAGTGAATGGAGAAAGGCTTTTTTTTTTTTTTTTTATTCTTTTGGTTCACAAAATCCCCATAAAGATAGGCTTTCTTTCTCCGCATTTTAAGGTTTCATTATAATAAATCAAAGATGTAACATTCATGTAATGTGGATATTTATCAAATATGACGGATATGTATGCCTACGTGTATGTCTTCTCAAATCAAGAATTACATGACTGGGCATTCCTAATTTTCGAAAGGAATGAGTTAATAATTGTCATTGGGTGTGCATTTCTTCTTCTGTCTTCTCTGTCGTTTTGTCTCCTTGTTCTTCTTGTTCTTTTAGTTTTTCTTCTTGTTCCTCTTCATTTTTTGTCTCTCTTCTTTGTTTGTGTTGGTTTATTTGTTTGTTTTTAACTTCTCTTTCTTTTCATCTTCCTTTTCTGTCTTGTTCTTCTTGTTCATGTCATTTTATTTCTATCTTTTGTTGACCTTTTTTTTCTCCCTCTTTTCCTTCTCCTACGTCCACTTCTTCTTTCCTCTCGGACATTCAAAAGGCACTCACTGGAATGATATCATCCGGATTCTCAAGGGGGGTTGACCGTAATTAAATGGTCACAGATGCTTGCAAAACGATCTAAAGAGTGATCGCATGCAGGACTTCTCAATGATGCTTATTTAAAAAAAGCAAAACACAAAACATACCAGTATAAGGTAGAAAAAAGAGAAAGAGAGTGAAATTAAATTCATCAACCTGTTCTTGTGGGGTTTTTTGCTGGTCTCTATCGATCATCACTTACTTCAACCACAAGTTCCATCCCTGATGGCATATCAGATTGTCTTCTCAACCTGTTGATAAAGCTGAGATCTTCTTATACAAATGTTAGGAACGCCACTCGCCACTTCTCAGTCTCCTGTCAAAAGAAGCTTTGGGCTACCCATGTAATTAACATCTTGCCGGAAGGCAAAGATCCCACACGAGGAGTCATATTCCAAACTCATTTGTGCCAACCACAGCAGGCCTTAGATTGATGAACTATAGTAGCCATTTTGTATAACGAAACTCTAGCATAAGTGTGGTCAAAAGAGATTTCTTCATTTTTCATTGCAACGTGTGTGTATGTGTGTATGTTGTGTGTGTGTTTCACAGTATATCTTCATGGGGACGTTTTCTTAAATATGTGGTATAACCGGGTGGGAGAACAGAAAATTACCCTGCAACAAAAAGTATGTGCATTTTGATGTTGATGTTTTGGCCAGTTAGCTATCCACAGTTAACAAAAACCCGTTTCCTAATTATCTCATCTCTCTTTTTGTTTTATATATTTGATTTAATTTAGTCATCCTTCGTACACTAGCCAGCATATCCCAACTATTCTACTGTGATATGAAGTTAGAGCATCTCCAGGTGGGTGCTCAAACTTTGATGAACATTGCCCAAAACGGATTTCGTTTGGAAGAAGATGGACCATCATTGTTCAGGGTCATTTAGTATTCGGTAATTTAAAAAAAACATATTTTTTTTTGCCTATTTTCATTCATTAAAATGTTAAGATATGGTACTTCAATTTCATCTCAAAATAGTTGCTAGAGCATCTTTGAAACGTATTTTTTTTTTCAGATCTGTGCATTTCTTCCTTGCTGCAATAATTTTTTTTCTTACTGCCTTTTTAAAAAATCATATATATAATATATGAATAGTTCGCGGCGTTTCCTAACCAAAATACTAAAGTTAGTACTAAATAGAAAACTCATTCAAAATCAACATATATTCACACTGTCTGGTCAGCCTATTCTTTGTAATTGCCAAACCAATAGAACAACCCTAAAGCGTATCTTTACACATATACCAAAGTCCATCAGACTGATGCCAGCTGCCAGGCATTGATGTAAATTCTACAATATGAGATCCAATCAAATTCTCGACGATGGAAAAAGAAACTAAGTTATTAACCTCATACCTCACATATTAATGGACTGACAGATTGACTCAGGAACTGACGATTGATTTTTCTGTCAAGCACCGCATTAGCGTCGAGACGACTTATTGCGCCGATTACCGTGTCAGACTGATTCCCAGGCATTGATGTGTTGGTGATAATTGTTTAGTGATCATCCACGTAATGGAATAGTCTTTGATGACTTTATCAAAAACAAATACAAAGACCATGTTCAGATCAATGCCCGATGCTTTACTAGAATGGAAACGGATTAGTAATTAAAAAAAAAAAAAAACAATGTGCAGGAGGTAATGGCGTCACTTCTCGCGAGTTGGAAAAAAAAAGGGGGAAATGAAACATTTCCAGTTGGGAAGCCAATAATTCCAATTGTCACCACTACTCTGGCAGTAACAAGGCATAACAAGAGCGCAGGATGAAGTCACAAACCGTCTCCCTCATATCACGTATAATTACATGCCATGCCATGGTCATTCTGGTTGATAGTGACGCACGGCATCTATCTATTGAGACGTATATATAGAACGTAACGGCATCCAAACTGCTATGGGCATAACTCATAATGTCAGGGCATGTCATTCAGCACACTATACAGTTCCAATAAAACATCACCGTTTTTACGAGTGATGTCACACTTTTTTGTCGAGCACCTCATCGAAGTAAATGGCGGCGGTTGCTTACCGTAGAATATCAGTGAAGCCATTAGTATTTCAACAGCGCATGTTAAAGTCTATTATTGATATTTATGAACAAACAGATTCAGAAGGAGTGAAAAAGTTATTAGGAGAAGACTCAATGATTTCAAATGTCATTGAAAAGGTCTGACAAAGGCAGTAATAATGCTACTGATAAATTGAGAATATAATTATGTATTACTACATACTTTACAAAAATTGTTACTGAAGCCTTGAGAAATCGACTCTTTCCACAGCGTAATTTCTGCAATCCGTAAGATGTGAGTGTGATATTCAGCTAATAATAATCCACCAAATCATGACAAGCATTGGACAATCTAGCTTTTCTCATTACTGAAATAGTTTACTTCTAGCTTGAGCTTTCTACGCGTTTTTTCTTTTTTTAAAATTACTTCGTTGGAAAAAGGCAAACGCTGTATATACAAATGTAGGAATCATCACTGAGGAATGAGAGGTGAAAAGACTAAGGAGAAATTTATAAAATGAACACTATTTAATGGGGAGGGGGTGGCGTTCTGGAGATGGTTTTTTTTGTTTTTGTTTTATGATTAGACTATTTTAAACTGTTCTATCGAATTCGGCATGTCTGAATTTGAGGAAAACAGTGAAAAAATCGATTTTATTCATAAATAAAAAAGTAGATAGCAAAAACAGTGACAAAAAAAAAAAACAGGTTTTGAGAACAACCTGTTTATTATTTTTTTTTTTTTCAGGAAAAAAAAACTGACATGGAGGTTTTTTTTTATTCAACGTGTTAGCCCCAGAACAGCCCTTTTTTTTCACAAACTGGCCCTTTCTCCAAGACATCTGTGTTTTTTGTTGCCTTTTCCCCGCTTTTCTAGGCATATCTTTTCTCAGATTTTGCTCCATTCCTTCCATCATTAAAAGGGCTCACATAGAACCACTTCGGGGTTCTTGAGGGCCCACACGTCGCCTCCATGTCTTTCTCTGTCAAAAGCAACAGTTAGAAAAGAAAACTGTACTATTTATAGGACGAGGAGGTTCATTTTAGAACACCTGGTAAAAGTTTACAATGTTGTGAGTCGCCTTAGAGTGGTCATCCAATGTCCACCAATGGCACTGGGGCTAAAGATATTGCTAGAAGAGGTCAAGAAAAGGTCTTTTATACATCCTTTGCCTGTATTCTATCAAATAGTGAAGATCTGTCACTGCAAATAACAACCAGATGGAGCCAAATCCTGGTTGACAATATGCCCGACCATCCGCTGACTGACCATGCGTTAAACACGTTAGAATGGACATATATATTTTGCATACTACTTTTGATTTTAAAAAAGGCAGGACTTTTACAAAAACGTGAAAACCCAAAAAAGCTTCTTTTTTTCAACAAAAAACATATTTCAAGAGTCCTATCCCCCCCCCCCCCCCCCCACCAAACCGTCTTCATGGCCCCAAGGAGGCGAAAGACATCTTTGAATAGCTCTGCTTTAAACCGGAGTAGAGACGGGGATGGGAATTGGGGGGGGGGGGGGGATTAGGGGGAGGGGGTAGTTTTCTTGTCCCATTGATGTACGCTCAGACTGACAAACGAATCTATTATTCTAATCAAGGCGACCAGGATATACTTGACAGAAAGACAGAGTTGGATTTCTTCAGCGAATATGTGCATGATTAGGTGGTCGCAAGTGTCATAGTGGGTTTGGTCTCTGACTGTAGTGAACTGCCTCGAAGACAAAAAATTACCTTCAAAAATGTGAACGATATTTAGAAGTAAAGGAATGAAGCTGTCACAAGGAGTGAAAGGATTTCTTAATGGTACGAGCTGAAATGGCAGAGATTTATTGGGCACAGAAAGAAAAAAAAAATGCAATAATCTTATTTATCAGCCGAATAATTATTCATCTCTACATCGAAACATTTTTTCGAGAGAGATCGATCATTTTAATCAGAATGATCAGAGCCATTCAGCTTTTCAGGGTGACCAGAAGACAATCAATTGACTGGCATTATCCAAGGTCATCCAGAAGCCCCAGCATGATCAAGTGACCGCAAACGCATGGAAGAATTCAGAGTGACACACAGAAGAAAGAGATCAAGGATTCAAGCTTTGGGGACAGAGGGCAACCAAGTATAAATGGTTACGTGGACTGAGACAGAACTATCTGTCACCCAGGCCACACCCAGGCCAAGAAAAGCAACTTCATCTCCCTCCAGTCTTAACTCAAAAATATAAAAGGAAGAATAAAACAAATAAACAGAGCGGGAACGCATGGTGGCTTCTTCGCTGCTGTTAATTGATTTGACAGAGATTTATAGAGAGAACAGGACACATCTGTTACACATCAGACTTCTGCGCAAAAAGTAATGGTAAACAGCCCTGAAAATCAACAGCTTGGTAAAACATAATTCAGGGCAGATCTTTACACCGCCTTCGCAATTTGCATTACCACGTGATAGGAAATTCATTCTTTTTTCTTTCTTTCTCGCGCTCTCTCTCTCTCCTTCTCCATCTCCTCATCTTCTTCCTCCTCCTTTTCAGTTCTACCCTCCTCGTCCTTCGCCTATCTCACGATCTCGTTCTACTCCTCCACCCGCTTTTCCCATTCTACTGAGTGGTGCCAGACGTATTCACAAGTGAAAAAAGAACGAATAGGTGCTGGAGTTGTTGCTGCTGTATACTACACTGGCAGGCATTTATAGGTAGAAAAATATAAAAAAAATATTGCCCGCTGGTCACAAGTCTGGTCGTCTACAGTCCCAAGTGACTCGCAATGTAAGCTTGATACAAGTTAAAAGATATCATCATGGGACTGAAACTTCATTTTTTCATATCATTATTATTAGAAAAGAATTAAAGTCTTTTCTTCTCACAGACAGCAGAAGTCAATACGTAGAAATTATCAAAAGTTTGATATTCAATACTGCTGTAAGACATTGTGGTTTACAAAGAATGCTAGATCCCAGATGACACGCGTTTTTAATGCTAAGCTTTAAAGAACTATGCGTTTAAGAGAAAAATGTTCAGGCTCATCTGCGTACTTGGTGTTAAAAAACTTAACTGAAGTGTGACGCGGCCAAGCGTGACAAACAGACTTGTTTTTCTTTGGGTCTGACGGTTGTAGGTGTATGTGTCAGTATCAATCACCTCGCTCATGCAAGAAGAAACAAAGAAGGATCTCTCACCTCCGATTCGCATTATGTACTATGTACATGCAGGCCTAGTGGAGCATTAAGGCGCCGCAATCACCCTGATCATCAGATCCATCCATTCCTAAGGCCTATCTGCCATTATCAATGTTGTCTCCCATCTCAACAAAGATCGGGCAATTCCAAAACCAAACACTGTTCTCAAGAAGAGCGGGGTGAAAAAAGGTGCAAACACAATACATAACATCAGTTCTGGTACTGGGCTCACAACTCTGGATAAACCCATTTCCCCCCTCTATTTTATACTTTTTTTTGTCCCACTTGCTCCCCCCCCCCCCCCAGCCCGCCCCCCTCCAACCCAATCTCTCTTTCTCTCTCTTGCACACAATACATACACAATGATCGACAACAATTAACACAGGAACCACATAACTACACAAGGGTGTGGCCCTACATTTCTAATTATTGCCCACGCCAGGATAAAACACAAAACCCTTGAAATGCAAAGCTCTTTTTTTGCAAAATGAGCACTTGATATAATTATTTTCCCTTTTCCCACACTGTACTGATTAATTTTGACTCATTCTCCCTCTCTCTCTCTCTCTCTCTTTCTCTCTCTCTCTCGATATATGGACACCAATCACCACAAAGACTCCAGTGCTGTATAGTCGGCTCATCATACATTGCTAATGATTGATCCTTCAGATGCGTGCTCTTCTTTACATCAAATGCACTTCATTTTTTTTTTTTTTTTTTTGTTCTTTCCTATTTTGAAGAAGTCCATCGATCAATTTTGACTGCTTTTTTCTCCCCCTCCTCTCTCTCTCTCCTTTCGCTCTCTCTCTCTTTCTCTCTCTCTCATTGCGCTCTTTTCTTTACATTACTATATTTCAGAAATACCCTATTAGGCTCTTGGTGAGGTGTATTATCAGTTTAAAGCATGAAGAAACATCGGAGAAAATGAGACGCCACCGATCACCCATGATGACTAGATTATTAACAAAGTCTTCACAATCGACCATGTAGTGATGTTGCAGAAAAGATGTCGTTCATAAAACGAAAACACAGTTTTCTTGTAATTTCCTTCTTCGACGTACTCTTTGTCACCGAGAACTCTGAAGTGAAATGCCAAGCCTCGAGTCATGAACAACATTTCGCAAGTGATGCAGCATGAAAAGTAACCTTTTGAAAAGCCTTTTGGCGTAAGATCTGAACTCGAAAATCCGATGAGCAGGGTAGACTGTGATAATGATTTCTGAATTCAAGCTTTATTAATTTCTTCATTTCCTCACATGGTAATACTGCAAAAACAGGATTGACTCGAACGTCAATGGCAAATTTTGGCGAAAGTCTGTGAGCAGAAAATTGTTTCTTCAGATGCTAAAATGGGTATTAGACCGTCCAAAAATGCAGTGTCAGAAATTTTATTTCAATATCCTATCACATAATAATCTCAGTTATCATAATTCGTGACATCTTCTGTTCTTGGTGTCACGGAGCACGCAGACCATAGGGGTACAGAAAGAAACAGTAGAGCAAATTCCAGTGGACATAAACCCATTTATAAACCTAAGGCCGCGGACAAAAAGAATGCTTGCTTGCGATAAAGCGATTGCCATAAAGCGAGCGCATGTAAAGAAAGCGCTTGCTTGTCGTTGAGGTGCACATTATAGAAAGATTGCAACTCGCGCTTGCGATACTAGTGTGGACATCAGAACTTGTCCATTTAATCCCGTGGCGGATTCGAGTGATGACGAACTATTGTTTCTAGACAGTGTTTTGCTGAAAAGTATTCTAAGAAAACGCAAGAGAATAGGCGTTCATGAGGCTTACCATCATTAGCTGCCATCGCAATAAATTCCAGCAAACACAAACTCACATTCATAAAATACGTAGTTAACGATACTCTGTGTGCACACAGTTAAATAAGCAGCATCGATTATAACAGATTCCATTGGACACAAACACAGACACATTTAATATGCACTTGAAGAGGTTTATGTGCACAAAAAATGTAATCTGTTGCGCCAATCACAACATAACTTGCGCTGATTTAGACAGAGAAACGTATGCTTAGGATTGATTTATTATTCAAATTCAGTGGCAAACTATTCTTTGCTTGTGAATGAAATAGTTTTACTGAAAATTCCACGCTAACTAGAAATAATGACGACGTGTTAACTAACTCTTTACATCTGATCAATTCCAATTTCTATTAAATTCCACCTCACAATCACACATTTTGCAAGAAGGCATTCAGGCTGAAAAACAAAATACTGCGGCAATCCGCAAAGCACGCAATCACGAAAGTCGACCAAGAATGTGATATCACCTAGCTTAAATAGCTGAACTGTTACTTGATGGACTCACTAAACGGGACCAGTGTCTTCCTGTCATCCACCTCTCCTATCCTGTTTCAGTCTGCTCATGAAAACAATAACCAGCACTGTCAGTCTCATCTGTCCTACTACTAATTTACCTTTCACTCACTCATTCACCCACTCACTCACTCATCCCCTCACTCACTCACTCACTCACTCACCCACCCATTCACCCACTCACTCACTCACTCACCCACCCATTCACTCACTCATCCTCTCACTCACTCACTCACTCATCCCCTCACTCACTCACTCAACTCACTCACTCACTCACTCAACTCACTCAACTCACTCACTCACTCACTCACTCACTCACTCACTCACTCACTCACTCACTCATCTCATCCACCCACTCACTCACCAAGTCGCCCACTCGTTCCTCACTCACATACTTACACACACATACTAAAGTGCTGAGGTATATAATATTTCACCCAAAATGTTGCGATCATCTCAAAACTTACAAACATGTAGTACTAGGGAAATTCCTCAAAAGATATAATGATAAGCCTGGGCAACGGTCTACTTAACGAACCCTATAAAATAGGGCACCACATTCTGGTTGCTCTTCTTTCCTTACCAAGCTTTTATTTTCTACTGTGTCATGCCATGTCTAGAAGGCTTAAACTTGTCATGTCAATAACAAAGCACAGGAGTGATGCCAGGGATCTTTGATGCGATTTCAGTGTTCTTGGCCACGCTATGTTACCAATGGACATGTCTCCATCGCGTCACGATCCAATTCAACAATTCCTTCGATGTCTAATAAATATTTAGAAGGTCGCTGAATGATATTTCGTTGTCTAAACTTCTTACAAGAACGCCCCCCCCTCTCCTCCAACCTCTCCTCTCCCCATCACTTATCACCACATCCCCTCTAATCCAAGATGCCTGATTGTCAGACCATGTCCATTCACGACATCCAAGGATCGTTAAGAGAAATGACGATTGTTATGATGAACTTGAAAAACGTAAGTAACACTGGAAGAATCCGAAAAAAAACAACAAAAAAATTTAACAGCTGAACTGAAATGATTCTGTGCCATATTTCCAAAACCAAATAATTGTATTGTCAACTGAGAGCAAGATATGAGTAAGTAATGAAAACGAATATTTGTAATAATCGTTTCTTACGCCCAACATTCCCCATCACCATCATCGCATGTCATCATTTAATAGCTATATAGGCCACAGGACCAATGACCTTGTCTCAATCCGATCTTGACATACTTTTAGCATTTAAGTCCACGAGTAATGGTGCCTACTCACATCATTTGCTCGAATATTTCATCCAAGAGATCCGCGACTTACAACATATCCTCTTCCACTATGGATTCTTGTTATTATGATTTCATGACATACATGTATTTCCGTGTTTCGTGATTCTGAGGGCTCTATGGTATCTGGTATGGGCGTGAGCATGTGTGCGTGAGCCAGAGTTGCTTTTTGTCTTTTTTCCCCAGATCTGAATTCTCTACGGATTTTGTTGATAGGCCAGGGACTGTCACCACATAATTCGGTCCCAAAAGCAGCAATACTGAATTCCATACCAAAATATATTAAGTTTGATCATCCTCAAATATGGGAATGAGGAAAGGAGTCGATGCCGGCTCAGGTTTTTGCTAGTCGGTCAGTTTTCAGAAAAGCTTTAGCAAGGAAGTAGATCATATCCTAGGTTTACGTCTCACTGCTTTTGTTTCTATTCTTGAAAGATGATGTTTTCCCCTTGCCTACACCTATCAAAGCTTCATTGAATAACACATTGCTAGCCAAAAGATCAAAACACGGAGAAACTTGTAAAGATCCACAATTATATAACATCTCTCTTTTTTTACCCTTATAATTCTTTGCCATCTTGATGAATCTTTGGAGTCTCTCACATCTATGAGGTATAATATTAAAATGATTTGAAAGATGCTTTGATTAACTTTTAAAAGCTTAATATACATTAATACTAGACAGGAATTTCATCTGTAATCCAGTGAACCATATTTTAACAGATCACTTGAAAGTGGAGTTCACACAGAAAAACTACTTTAGATAGCCCATTCATTGTGTTTAGCGGTACCCAGCAGATAACGTAGGAGGTCGACTACTGACCCCTACCTTTGGTTCCTATCACTAGCCTTTTCGTTGAAAAGATCAATCACAGTGCTATGCAAAATTAAAAAAAAAAAATCCTCATTTCCGTCTCCATGTACTTTCTACAGGAACCTCAGTTCTCCTTGTTAAAAGACAAACCACAGGCACAGTGACACAGGAAATTAAACAATATCAACCAATGAGGACTAGAACAAAAGAAAAGCAACAACAAGCAAAATAAAAACTGGCTTAGGGTTATCTGAGGACGGCGAGACAACTGAGATGTAATGTGTTTTGACAAAATGCCTTCTTTTTCCTCTTCTGTTTTTTCTGTCCGTGTCAGCTCTCGAGTGATCTGCTATATCCAGTCTTGTTGGAGTCTTACATTCTAACTTATGCTCAGTTTAAACTGGTGCGTCTTCCATCACTAGGCTCTAGTATCCCTTAGTACGAACGCATTCTCTCCGGCGAGACTGAGCCTCTATCATCCACAGTTTTGCTCTTTACCCACCTATTCAAATATGATCCCCCCTCCCAAAACAAAAACAAACAAACAAAAAACCAGTATGTCTTTACTCTATAGAAACTGCATTTAGTGTACCATGTTTTAAAAAAGAGACATCGCCAAACTAACTTAAAGTTGACCTGCGATTTCCTCAAAAATGAGTTTTCAGGGAAAAGGCCCTTTGCCAAAGTAGGATGTAGATGGGGAAAGGAGAATATAGGGATACAAAGAGGTATAGAGGATGAAAGAAAACAGAAACTTTGCCTTTTGATCCCTAAATGGAACTTGGAAGGAAACAACTGATATCATCTCAAAGAAATCTTATACATGGATGAGAGCCCACTATGTTGTATCAGAGAAGTCCATCCAACGTGTTCCTCTCCGATGGATGAACCTTCTCTTGATGGCGGATACGCCAGTGTTCATGACTTGTCTGTCTGATGAAAGCTGGGATAATTCTTTTTAATATCCGCCTCTTTAATATGAAAGGGAAGATTATGAGACGGCAGGTCCCGAGAACGGGAAGCAACCCGAGCAAAATATTTCTTGCCCTATCAAAATCTGCCGATAGGTCAAGCGTCTTTAAGGAAATTTTTGATCTTAGTGGAGCCCTTTTTTTTCCCCCTTTGTTCTTTCCTTTTAGTGTTTTTGATGTGGTGTACATAAGGACCAGGGCAGCAAATCGGATTGCATGACAAAACCTACACACAGCCTGGAGTTTTCTGGGAGCGAGCCCAAAACAGCTTTGGAACGCGACACTGGATTAAATCTGATAAAATATAAATGACTCACATTCGTTTCGAAGACGTCCAGATTCCTTTTTTTCTCTCTTCATTTTATATTTTATTTTATTTCATTTTATGTAGATCTCTCTCTCTCTCTCTCTCTCTCTCTATCTATCTATCTATCTATCTATCTATCTATCTATCTATCTATCTATCTA
>JBCEWB010044334.1:0-14480 GCA_039654565.1 Peronia peronii | reverse complement strand
CTTATTACATCACGACAAACACCCTTCAACATCCAGAAAGGAAGTTCGTGACATTACAATGTATTTATCTATTATTACTTTGTCATGTTGTTGTTATCATTATCATATTCCTATACACATCTTATTTTTTAAAGTAAGTTGTGACAGTAATGCATGTAGCAGTAGCAGTTGTACATGCAAAATCAGCATTATTAATAATTTACTAGTATATTACAGTGTATATTGTTTTACATGAGCATGTGTATTACATGCATACACAAACATGTATCATCATCATGTATTATTTGTATTTATTATGTGGTATTATATTACATCTTTTATGGTCTAATATTGTACCGGTATTACATTATCTTGTATTGTAACATAAACAGAATATAGTATTATACATTGTATTTATATTTCTTCTACTATGAAATCTGAAAGGCACATACTGGCGGTTGCAGAACATTATTTTTAATTGAGAGAGTGAGCCAGCACTTTTTGGGCACTGCATATGATGGATATTGCACAGCATGCAAAAGTGTGTTGACCATGAAGTGCTGTTGTACTGCTATTTTAAATTTGGTTATTTCAGTAAGAGTTTTGAGCCTTGTATATGTAGTATGACAGGGAGAAATGCACTTCTGAGACAGATTTCATGTTTAGATGCACGAATACGTGTATCTAATAACGCATACAAGAAACACTCCTAGACAGCAGTTACAGTATTTTGTCATCAGACACTATTGAAGTGTATTTTGTAAACATACATTTCATATCACATTTTTTTTTTTTCCAATTTTTTTTTTTTAAAATCAAGTTTTATAATAAATCTACAACAAATCCTATAAAAGGCTCATGGACTCAAAAACTGCTTGTTAACCTCAAAAAAGCTTACCATGTTAGCAGTTATCCTAAAATGGCGATAATAATTGAATAATAAATTTGTGAGGTGTCAACTTTGATCTACCAAAATAATGAAGGGGGTGGGAGGTTGTAGCATGATGAATTGCAATCCGTAACACATGCTCAGCCTGATTTCTGCTCAGTTCAGCCGTAGGTTTTGGACTCTAGTTTAAAAGAAAAAGAACGCCATACACCTATGTATGGCCGTAGACACATATGTAATATACTGTCCTCCTCCCCACACTTCTTTAAATTTATTGTGCTAACTCAGTGTTGTACTTTACAGTGTTTCAAGTTTAAGCAGTGCTACATGTACTGTTGTATAACAACCCTTTTGCTTCTTTCACTCCTATTGTTTCCTTCAGTTCACTCGCACTCATAATTTACATTTGCACACAGCCCTTCTAATCCTTTCTTTTATTAGGCAATATAATAAAATGTGTTTGCTGCTATTTTTCTAAATATTTGTAATTTGTCATCTAGGACAACCACCTTCTTGATTAAATATATATCCCAATTCCAGGAGTGGGTTTTTGTGTTAGCATTTTGATAAATGTTAATATTTAAAATGTGAGCTGTCTCTTCCTTCATTGTCCCAGAAAAAGAACTAAAGTATAAAAAAAATATGCCCAAAGTCTAGTTTCATCAGTTTAACAAAACAGGAAATGGAATAACAATGAATAGGAATTGTTTTTGACCAGCGCTATTACTTCCCTTTACCAGACACAAGGGTTGTTGAAGAAACAGTGTAAAGGAGGAAAAATTCATTTTTCTTCTTGTCATTTGAAAAACTGAGAGTGATCACAAACAATTTTGCTCAAATTATTACAATATGATGAAAACATTTTTCTTATACATTGAATTTTTTTTGTAAAATTTTATAATGTACATTTCAAACAAAGAGTGTAAAAGTCGTTTATTCCCTCTCTATGCTGCTTGTGTGAACAACCCTTCTATGCTATATATATACTTTATTTAATCTACTTTAGTGTACTGATCTTTTGGGAATTGTTTTTCATGACATGTATACATGTACAGAGAAAAGTATTTGATTACACAACTTATATAAACATCATGCGATGTAAAACATCACCAGGTTTGTGATTTTTCTGAAGGCAGACAGACAGGTCAGGAAAAGATGCATGGCAATGGGTGAGGGGGGAGAACTGCAGACATGAAAAGGACATAGAAAAAAGAACAAAACACTCCAAACACGCTGATAAAATAATAAAACATACAAGTGTATTCTGTACAAAAAAGAACATCACTGCGGAGTCGGCGTGACAACAGCTGAATAATTCATAATAAGGATGATATTAAATATATGTAAAAGAAAAACAGTAACAACGCTGGCCTTCAAATGATAACGAACCATGGACTTGAACAATGACTGTACAAATCTTAACCAAAGGCCGGGTCAAAGTTCTCACAGCAGAGTCTGCAGTCATTTTTTTTTGCTTTCTTTTCAGGTGACCATCAGCACTAAAATTTAAAACTTGGGGAAAAAAAAACAAACAAACCAACAAAAAAGTTATGTGTATAAATAACCAACAAGACTCTGGGACAATAACAATGATAAAGAAGCAGAACAGTAAACTGTACTAAATTTATCACGCGCACACATAAGAAACTATGTTCATTATGAGCTATGTACAGGCTGAATATAACAGGGGTGTTTATGCAAGAAACTGAGGAAATGGTAAAATTCCAGTATGCCAATGACACTTTTAAGTATGAACACTGCAGGGATAAAAGCTTATTTAAATCTACATGTAGTTCCTTTAACCTATCTATCCATGTTAACAATGAATGAAGAATGCCTGACGCGGGAGCACATCCAACTCAGAATATAACTCATTTATGGGTTAAAAAAAACTGGGGTTTCAAATGAAAAAAAAAAAAATTCCCTTACATACATAAATATTTTTCTTTTAAGAAGTTCAGTACAAATAGCAAATAAAACTTTGTCCTGCGTAGATTTAACAATCATCCATCAACTGCCCCTAGAAAAATGATTTAAAAAATTTATCTCAATACGGAAATACAAAACAAAATTAGCTTTAACAAAATTTCCTGTTCAATTTTGAAAGAACAAACGATGCAGGCATATCAATAATTATTTTTATGTCTCTCTTGTAGTCAAACCTTTTAACTGTAGCGAACTTTCTTTTCCTGCTGAACAGATATACATGTATTAAATCCTTGAACAAGCTATGCACTAGATGACAGAGAACATCACACAATGTTTTTAAAGCAATACATGTGATTTGATGTTTTCTGCACAGCAACACTACAAATCAGTCAATATGCCTTGCTTTATTGTATGGCCATGTTAAAAAAGGGAGGAGCAAAGGCGAACTTTCCCCCTCCTTTACTAATTAGTGGCTTTAGTTTGCAAAGTTCACTGCCAACTAGTTCTACTAAAACTCTGAGGTAATGCTATTATTCCCGCTTTAATAATTAGAAATGGTGCACAACATTTCTGAACAAATCTCAGTTCATAACAAACTGCTTCTCCGGTCAAACATGAAATGTGCAGTTATTCTCATATTTATATTATATACATGTGTAATATGCGCGTGCATCAATTTGTTACAAAACTGAAAACATGTCCACGAAAGATTTTACACATTAACATACCATGAAAAAAAAAATAATAGGCACAGGAACTACTGTTCCTGTTGATTTATAAATTCAGTATTAGGTAAATTATAGACAACTGTTATGAACAAAATAGAAACATATAAAATAACAAACAAAAGTTGAATTTAAAAAAAAAAAAAAAAAAAAGAGAGAATCACAGATCACACTGTGGAAAGTCAACTATGAAAAATTTACTCCATGATGCATAAATTTAACTAGTCCTGACATACTAATTAATAAGTTCCAATTTTAATTAATATTACCACTAATGATACGAGTTAATAAAATATACCCAACATCATTCTTTCTTTACTTGCTAACGCCACAGAGTGAAATAGTTCAAGCAGAAGATATCTGTCCCAAAGAAAACTACAAATCATATGAGAAAACAACCTGAAAACCAGTTAAGTTTTCAAAAAGGAGCTGCCATAGACAGTCAAGCTGTGGCACACCATTCCAGCTCACACAATACACCTGTGCTTGGGAAAAAAAAAATTAAAATAATTCAGTGAACGAATAAATAAACAAAAATAAAATCTCCTGCACACAACATCAACAACGACAAAAAAGAAAACCCTTATTTTTGTTATTTTCATCTATGCACAAAATAGTATTAGGCCAATGGTTATAAATGATTTAGATCTACATCGTATTTACTTAATGTAAGATTCAGGAGCTTGTATATAACACGTAACATCTTGCACAAGCAAAATGAAATGTTTACCTAATCACTGGGTCTAGCTCAGGTCTGTATTGCAAAGACTACATTTCCATATCATATGCCTACACTTTTTTATCTTATTGGTTTCATGTGATCTTGCTGGACCACAAACCCACCAATACATCTTCCTCAAGCCAAGCTGGCGTTAGTGTTTACCACACCTCGTGTTCCCGTCCTTCCTATAATCACCGGGTAACGTCTCCCCAATTCTGTGGGAACTTGCCACTGGAAACCTTTCCCTACTTCTGTGGGAACTTGCTCACTATATCAACAATATGAACAATCTCACTCAAACTTCCAGTTATCAGGCAAAATTAAACAAAAGGAATAAAGATATTGTCTGTCCACATGGTTTCATTAAGAGGGGAAATAAAAGCAATAGTCAACACTCTTTCTATGACTGCCAGCACACCCAATCACAAAAAAAAAAATTCCTCTACAACAATAAAAAAATGATAAGAATAAATAAGTGAAAATTTGGGGCTGTTGAAAATGGATCTAGTGAACTTTTCATTTTTGAAACATCAAAAAAGCACAAGGCAAAAAAAGCGAAAAAAAAAAAAAGCCAAATAAATAAGCATAATGTGCAGGAGAACAAAAATATCAAAGGCATAAAAATAAACAAATAAATAAACAGATAAAAGCTGTTCATTTCGTCATTCAACTCATGAACTTATGACCTGCACCTTGGGGTAAGACCAGTTTGAAAGGTAGTTGGGCTTTTATGGCTATCCATCTCTTTGCGAGAATGAGATAGGGGTATCTATATGCCACTCAGAGAGAACATAATTCTCACTTTGTTGCATGTAGAAGGTGCTCTCTGGTCAAGAAAAAACTTAATTTTCCTTTGAATATTTCTGTTTCAGTACTGTGTTAACTTCGGACTCCATCCAGATGCTGTCATTGAAAGGAATCACTTTACAATGGGGACTGTTTTTGATCAGCCTTTTTATTTCCCTTTGCCAGCCACAAGGATGTTGAACAAGCAGCACAGAGAGGTAATAAATGACTTTTACACTCTTTGAAGCGTACATCATTAAAAAAAAAACAAAAAAATCATTGTGTAAGGAAACTGTTTTCTTCATACCATAACAATTTTAGCGAAAAAATTTTGTGATCAGTTTTTCAAATGACAAGAAGAAAAGTGAGCTTTTCTTTCTTTACATTGATTCTTCAACAACCCTTGTGTCTGGTAAAGGGAGGTAATAGTGCTGGCCTAAAACAATCCCCATTATTTCAGCTAGTGAGAAGAATGAGAGAGAATTAAGAGGGCTCCCAAAGATCTGGCAATTCATCCTTTAAGTCTAATTGATATTTCAGCTGGGAGTTCGCATAAGTTAACATAAACACTGACACACAGCAGAGCAACAGCCTATTGACTTATCAGCCGAATAAGACATCATCTCAAATTCAAGCCCAATATAGAAATAATGTACACATCAAAGTCAACTGAATAATAAACTGCAACATGAAAAATTGTCAACACCAATTCACTGTAGTCCATACTCCAATTGAAGTGCTGATTTCACAATCAATAATATACATGAGAATCAAGCACCGGAAAAAAAAAAAAAAAAAAAGGTATAAAACAAATAAATCCTTCCTTTAAAAATTTAGGATGAATTATTAGAAACAGATGCAGTAACCAAATCAACACACCACACATACACAGATGTGGTACAGAACACAGATACATGTATCTTTACAATAGTATAATGAATGCAAACACATTTCACTGGTGTTTTTTTTTTTGTTTTGTTTTAAAACACACTCAGTTTTACAAACATGGCATTTCCAAACAATAATGAGCAACTTAAACAATGCCACCACTTTGAATGTAACAGCCTATGGAATCATTCATCATACTACCCAGCCTAATTATACTGAACACACAAAATTTGTTCACAGTGAACCACAGATTCTTTTGATCTTCCACTCTACAAGTCAATGGGACTGAAATCATGGACTAGTACATCACATTCTTCATAATCCTTAATGCATGGTCTACACATAAAAAAAACAACAACCAAAAAAAAACAAAAAAAAACCCTGAAGTTGTTAAACAAATAAAATGTTCAAAAAAAAAAATTATATCTTCACAATTCATTCCACTCATGCCAAGCTAGACATATATGTTGATGACTCATTTTTCCACTTATGAACTGACATTCATAAATGGGCTTCAAACAATAAGACATTGTTTGTATAGGAAAAGATGTTAAGAAGTCAGAGAACTCATCCCCATGCTATAAAAGGATCTCTTCGAACTGTTAGAGCTGGACAGACTTAGGTCTAGGATGAAAAAGGAATTTCATTAGATCTACCTAATGATGATATGCTAACTGCAATACAGGCAGTCCATGGCTGAACCCACCAGTATACAATAACATGTATTTTATTTACGCATGTGCGTGTAATAAATATTACAGAAGAATATTACAGAAGAAATATTACAGCAGATCGTAGTATATATTTTTCATTTAAGATATGAAAATTACAAAAAGTACAAACTTGGGGAGATGACATGAAACTATCTGAAAAATCTAAAAGACTAAGAAAAGAATGTCCCATCACTGCTAATGTCATTAGATAAAACATTTGGAAGCTTTTTATTCCAATTTTTTTAGGGTTAAAGGAACAATAAGCAATATAAAATTCTAAATACAAAGTAAAATAAGTAACCAGGGAACACTGATTGCAGTGCTACCAACAAAATAAACATTCACTGTATGTCCTAATAGACTCAGCGTCTTTAAAACTCAGTGACATTTGCTTTTTGAAATGGGAACTCCAAGTGACAGACAGCTTCAAAACAACTGAAGTCTTAACCACGTCACTGCTACCAATAGTATACATCCAAAAATCAGCCTACCATGTGCAGGAAATATGAACATGTACATCCACGCTCAGCTCATCATCAACCACCTCTTCTCCTATACTGATTCAATGTTCCAATCACTGAACAGATGTTTGAATCACACACAGGATCTTTTGATCAACACTGTAAGTTCATGACTGAAAGATGATTTAGCAATGAGAGCCCAAATCAGGTGTAAAATCTACTTCTTTATGTAACAATGAGTGACACTGAATAATAATTAACTCTTCTGATTGCCTGTGGGAAAACAGAGGCACGACTGAGTGTGGGTGGGAGGTAGCAGGAGACAGAGCAAGAGAGACTGACTGTATATCGCTGATGCCTAGCACAAGACTGCAAAATTCGCATAGCAGTGATGTAGTTAAGGACTTGTTTGTGAAAACCCACCAACAAAAATAGTCTTAAAGGAGCATTGAGACACCAACTTGTCTGCTTCCCATATTTAAATAGAGAAATATAGAGTGGAGGCAAAACTGTGAAATGCTGAGAGTACTAAGCACAACTCGAATCAAGAGAAGCATAAGTGATTTACCTTCCTGACTAAGACACAGCGCAAATGTACAGATTCAACTGGAGACTAACGTAAATTTAAAGATTCACATCACATCAAAATCTACACTGCATCAATGATTTGTGAGGAACATGTGTGAGATTAATCTTGTATAAAGTATGACAAAACAATAATAAAAAAAAAACCAAATAATACCTATTTAAACATTTTAAAAAAATAAATAAATAAAAACATATCAGGCTTAAGACATGCTAAACTGTCTTCATCTTCATAAAGTCACTCCTACAATTAAATTAAATTTATTTTCCTTGCATTGTCCCAGCCTCCTCATTCATTTTAGATCTGTAAGTGCTACTGATATTTTCAAGTGACATCACGTTTTTTTTTTTTTTTTGCCTTCAACATTTTGGAATTTCCCATATGTGAAGAGCTTTTGCATTTGAAAAAGAATTGAGAGTTTTTGTTACAAACCTTTCTGATATTGCTATGTCAATGTTTCATTGATACATTAAATTTTTTGTCTGCTGTACAAAAGAGATGTACAAAACTGGGAACAAAAATTAATAATAAAATTTTTTAAAAAACAAACAAACAAATAAAGAAAGAGAAGAAAATTCAGCAAAATTTTCACAGCTATTCAAGACCATCCTCTACTTTTAGACAACAAAGTTTTAGACCTGGAACAAAGTGGCTATTTGTCTGTACATATGAAGATGTGATACCACTTCCCCGTCCATACGATATTCTCGCTATGTGCATGCGCGAGATTTGCCAATCACAGTTTCCTCCATTTTCGAATAGGTTCAGGCCAACTCATTGTATCATTCAATATAATATATATATACAGTGCGAAATGGCTGAAGAACTTCAAGTTGGAACAATATTGGATCCAGATCTAGATTATATTTCTCATAAATCTAGATATAGCTCCTACTCCTAAATACATTTAATGATTTATTCGTCGATATCATGTGGCATAGCAAGGGCTAGAGCTGAATTAAATGATAGTAGAGTAGAAGTAGAAGCTGCCTCTATTCGGACACCTGTCAGACCTGTAGTTCTATTCTAGATCTAGATCTAATTAAATCTAGAGGTAGATCTAGAATCTAGATCTATTAAGAAACACATTCCAAATCATAATCTACTTTTTTTGCTGACAACATGGGAGCATATTTCAACAGGTTGTCTGAATATTTATTGTCCAAATGGACACACATTCTAAATCACATCAGAGTATCAGATCTAGACGATCTACCCTTGTTTGCAATTAAACACAACTGCTACATGTAAGCTTATAGATTTAGATGTGTCATAGAGATGTGTGATAAATGTTTTGCAAATGAAATGTAGATCTATATACTAGATCTAGAATCTAGAATTGGGAAAATTATCATATAAAAAAAAAAAAAAAAAATTATAATAGCCAACGTTTTCTAAAAATAGGCCTATAGGCTAGATCTAGCAGAGAATTAGATATGTAGTGATGTGGCGCAACCGAGTTTCAAACCCGGTTCACCAGCCTCGCAGACCAGTGTCTTAGCCATTAGACACAGGACTTCTGATTCTTCAGTTTCTGAAGTGACACTGAAAGGCTTATTATATCTATACATTTAGTCAAAGCTGATTAATTTTAGCCTAATTTTTCAAGGAGTGGAATCTTTGCTCTTTATCATGTCAACCCACAATCCAGATCCCCCTCCTCCCCAAGATGTTGGCTTCAGGTTCATGCAAACTTTCCCCACTAAATTTTCTTAGGAGTTTATCTCGACTGGGAAGAGAGAGGCGGTACCAACTGTGTGCTGACGCGCGCATGAGCAGTGGTGGAAAGGGAGGCTAGGCTAATCATCAAGTGGGCCTCGCATACAACGACTGCGTTGTTCTAGACAGTAATACAGGTAGACAAAGCATCGCCCTTCCCAACCTACACTCCCCTCCCCCTACACAACCCCTTTTACTTTACTTCATCAAGGCGGTGGGGCTGGTCTTCCTCATCCGTCATATGGGCGGGGAAGCGGTATCACATCTTCATACGTACGTACGAATAGGCCTTGCCTTCATGGTATGTTAGATACTTTTACTTCTACTGTATCTGTTAAAAACCAAATCCCTGTAGCCCATCAATGAATAGTTTGACAGACAGATTAACAACAAACATGATGTTAATTGTGCCCAATCAACAAGCACCAACAACACAAATATACAAGGAAATAATCAAGGAAAAGAGTCTAGAAAGTGATGGTCTCTCTGATCCACTATCATTTCGACTGTGGTAGAGACAGATAACTGGCATTTACACAGTGTATATTCGCATACAACACAAGCACTAGGCACTTTACAATCTGTATTGTACCAACAGACCCAATGGAGATAGGTATGTTAGCAGTCTATTCAGTGCAAAGTACAGATAGCAAATAGGTAATTTTCCCTCAAGGCATTCCAAATCGCTGATCATACATTAAGCACTTTTGGGAGTTATCTGCTGAACAATTTTGTCTTTATACCAGAGCCACTAAGAAGTGCTATCTCATATGAGTGACAATCTGATTTCACAAAATTTTGAGTCAAATGGATGACACTGCATCACTCTGCTCATCAAACAGCTGAACAAATGAGTAGACTATGTGACATTTGTGGATGCCTAACAACTCATGAAAAGATGAAACGACCATCCATATCCCTAACCCCACAGTATTAAATGAAGATCACCTGTCTTTGTTGTTAAATATGTTGATCTGCACAATGGAGAAATCAGTTTCTCTATTTTTCCTGTAATAAGCCCATGCAAAAATTAAGATCAACCAAAGTTTCAGCACACAGAGCTATGCATCTTTTGTGCCCATCTCTTCATTTGGGTAATATTGTGCATATTTCAGACTACCATGAAAAGCAACAGCAAAATCAACAAGAACTAGTTGACATGTATGTGCTTGGCAATCATCGCTTTGGATGTTATCAAAATTTCCAACTTGGCTGGTTAGATACCTTGAAAACTGGCTTGTATTTATAAAATCAACAATGGGAACAACGCTGCATTCCCTGGTGAATATGTTAAAGCTCGATACTTTATTCAAGATTATCTAATACATTATAAGGAAGATAGAACCTGATTTTGAGAAACCATTTCACATAGTGAATAGGGTTCTGCAAAATTACACCACAGACAGACAGATAATGATATAACGTGTCACAGCAGGTGCATCTGAGACTTCACTTTTCTCCAAGTTTCTACAACTGAAGCACCCGCTACCTTCAAGTGCATTTGTTCACATGATATGCACATGCAAATCCCTTATACTAAATGCAAAGGAATAATAAAGAACAGGCAAAATAATACTAATCACAACAACAACAACAACAATAATATGACAATCTTAAGCCAACAAAACATAATCCCTACAAAAACAAAATTAATTTTTTTTTAAATTTAAGACCCAAAAAAGCAACTGACACATTGGTTCTCACTTCAAATATGCAAACAATTCTAAAATTAATACACGAACAAATTTATGATATTGTGCTATTTTGTATACTCGCAAATGTACAGCTAAATTTCCTAGCACAGTACCCACCAGACCCTTGAAACAGTGCAATCTCCAGATTTTCCAACTTGCTGATTTGGGGCACACTTTGGACTGTTGTGGTATCATTTTCTCACTGCTATGAGAAATTGAATATAGACACTTAAACACTTAAAATTACTTTGTGGCATGCAGACCTCTCTCAGTACAATAAAAAAAGATAAGCAATGAATACATGATGAAAAATGACAATCTCACATCACAACATCAGTAAAACATTTGAATCAAGAATCAAAATGTATACCTCTCTCTCCACATACAAACACAAAAGACACAGCCATATGAAAAAGACATTATTTCTATTGTCTAGCTCTCAGGGAAGTGTGCCTTTATTGTCCAAATGGACACACATTCTAAATCACCGTATTTGATCTAAATGATCTAAATAATCATATTTGAAATACGATGGTACACCAGGAACAGTCAATTCAGAAAATAATTCTATGCCACATATGAGAAAATTTGATGAAACATCTGTTTTTCACAAGACTTTGGGTGCAAGATGAAAAGGATAGTCAAAAAACCCCGACTAGTGGCTTCTATTTTTGTAAAGTCCACGATGTTAATATAATAATGTCATTTCAAAATAAAGTTATTACGTATATTTATAAGACCTATGTCTGCTCTGGATATTTTAATTTATGCGAAAAATTTCAGTAAGATGTTTCACACTAGATTTCACACTGTGCTCAGCAGGCCAGTCTTGATATGTACTTTACATATGCAAGCTAAACACTTTTCAATACCATCCTAAATGACATTATGAAACTTTTAGTAAAATGAATAGATAAATAAATGAAAGGAACAACATGAACCAAACAAACCATTTCGTTCTCATACCCATGTTATCAGTGTGATAAAATAAAAAACGCAGTTCTACAGATACAAGTTTGCCCTATATGTGACAAAACAAACCATGCAAAGTTCAGGCATATTTTGTACCACTGAACAGCAAACCGTCCCTATGACATGTCAAATAACTCTACAAGATGATTGTTACCACTATTGTGGATTAACAGACAATTTAAAACTTGTTTATGATGCTGACTCAATGGATGGGTGCCATGTTTTTTTGTTTTTTTTTATACAACATTTACAAATTTAATAAATCCTAATGCCTTACATTTCCCTGAATGATTGGGTAAGAAATCTGTGAGTGCTATGACATTAGATATGGGACAATAATGAAATGAACCAGCTGCCTTCAACAGGAACATGTCCATTTGCAACTAACACCCTGTCATGCTCACCTGACACACTGAATTACTTCAACTTGATAATACCACTGTCATTAATGATGGACACATAAACAACAAGTACACCACAGCAAGTCTGAATTCAAGCATACGTACCTAAGCTTTAAAGAGAATCACTTAGTACTCATTTCTATTCTGTTTAGATCTTACACAGCTTATCGGAGCTGCTCACCCTTCAAACAGGAACAAGCAGTGCTGTCCTGATCCCAGGGTTTTTGATTATCATTTGATAATTATTGCCAATTCACTGACCACCTTTGGTACCTTGTTCTTCTACATTTGTTCGCTAACCTGTGACTTTTTAATTCACAGGTAATCTATTAGTATATTATGCTCATATCCTCTATGTCTAAAGATCCAACATATTAAAAGAAATTACATTTACCTAAATCACAACAACCTTGGCATTTGATACATGAAAGCAAATCGTCACCCATATTTTGCTCCTAGTAAGCTAAAAGTTTTACGTCAGAACTGTCATCAACATCACAATTAACGATGGCACCACACTAACTACATAGACAAAGGGGGAAAAAACATACAAAAACAAACAAACAAAATAAAGAAAGAATAAAATAAGTAAATAAAAAATTAATTAATTAAAATAATTAAATTAAAAAAACAATTAAAAAATAAAAAACTAAAAAACAGACAAACAAACAAACAAACAAAAAAAAAAAGAAAGAAAAAGCAAAGCACAATTCAAACAAAACAAACATCTGCCTGGCAGACAAAGGAAATAGTGAATATCGGGATCACTATCATCATCAGTGAATGAACAAAGTCCACCATCACAATCAACCTATGTCTTACATGCAGACAAGACTCCTAGACTTCCGGGAGATATATCAGCTGTAAGAACAGTCACCTGCTTATGATTCCCTTTGAAAAATAAACCCAGACAGCGCCTGACACCTCCCCATAAGGATGTGACTAAATCAAGCAGAAGCATTTCCAGAAGGAAGTTGTTGTTGTTCAGACATCATTCCATCTCCTCCTTCCCTCCATGTTCTCCTCCGTCTTCGTCAATCTTCAGCCGTTTTCCACCAGGCCCGTCAATTTCCTGAGCTAGAGCTTCCTCTGATGCTCTTTTGCCCTGGCCACTCAACTGTTGAGGCATCTGAGGAAAAATTCTTTCAAATTTTAGTTTGATATATGGATTCTTGAAAAAGATTATAGCAGAAATAATCTCTCCTTTTTTTTTTTTCTTCTTTAACTTCCTTAGCTACAAGCCATAGTCTCATACTATGTGTCTTGGTAAACGCACAACATTTACATGTGTTTTGCCTGAACTAATGCTCTTGTATTGTGTCATTCAAGGGTGCTAGTTGGTAAAATTGCTTTTAGAAATGCTGTAAGCTTAATATGGTGACATATTTGGTACTAGCTTGCGTGAAAATGAATTGCTACATATTTCAGGGATTTTCTAGTCTGTAAGATGATCTTTGCTGACATTTATATATATTTATACATGCTGATGTGTGGTGAGTGCTATCATACTCTACACCACTCAGTGCAAAATCACTGTCTTCATCAAGTTCAACATCAAAAGTTATAATCCACAACTCAAGTTCAGCACTAAAAAAAAATGCCCTTGAAGGTGCCAATTTAGGTATCTTACTTATCTTGATAACCAAGAGGTTTGTTGTTGATCTCTTGTGTTTGTTGTCATGAACTTTTGCCACTACTGATACTTTCAATTCAAATGATGAAGACTTTGTAAACTTCTTGTACTTTCAATCTTTCACTCATATTCCCACTTTTTAGTATACCTATCTCTCTATTTATGCAAACGTAAAAGATGACATATAACCTTCTATAGCAACTGACAACTAAGTTGTCACTTTGACTTAGGCTCAAAGCTCAGGGATGAGAATGTAACTTCTTGAAAAAGAAGGAAAATATTTCACACTCTCTATCTGTTTCTACACAATGTAGCAATGCCAATCGAGCGCCGAATGTTCCGCCGAAAATCGGCCGCTGCCGAGGGGGTGTTTTTTGGGACGTG
>JBCEWB010044323.1:0-14481 GCA_039654565.1 Peronia peronii | reverse complement strand
GTAGCGGTCGCGGTACCGGCGGCGATCGTGACGGCGGCAGCGGTCGTAGCGGTCGCGGTACCGGCGGCGATCGTGACGGCGGCAGCGGTCGTAGCGGTCGCGGTGGTCGCGGTGCCGGCGGCGATCCTGACGGGGGCAGCGGTCGCGGCGGTCGTAGCGGTCGTGGTGCTGGCGGCGGGCGTGACTGCAGCGGGCGTGACGGCGGCGGGCGTGACGAGCGGGGGTGGTCGTGGTGCTCGCGGCGATCGTCAAGGCGGCGGCGGTCGCGGCGGTCGTGGTGCTGGTGGTGCTGGCGGAGGGCGTGACGGTGACGGGCACAGCGACGGGCGTGACCGCAGCGGGCGTGACGGCGGCGATCGTGACGGCGGCGGGCGTGACGGCGGCGGGCGTGACGGCGGCGGCCGGCACAGGGGTACCATGCGGACCAGGACCGACAACGAGACGAGGACGTCGATGACCGACACCCAGTCAGGCGATCCGCAAAGCAGCGGCCGGGCAGGGTCCATATAGTGGACGATTATCCCGACGTCGACGAGTACCTCGCCGCCTCGACCCGTTGGCACGACGTGATCGCCGCGATCCGACCGCTGCTGCTCGGGTGCGGGCTCGACGAGCAGATCAAGTGGGGCAAGCCGTGCTACTGCCTCGACGGCGCGAACATCGTGCTCGTCCAGGAGTTCTCCGAGCATCTCGCGCTGATGTTCTTCAAAGGGGTACTGCTCGACGATCCCGACGGTGTGCTCCGCGATCAAGGCCCCAACACGCACGGGGCGAAGCGGATGACGTTCAAGTCGACCGGCGACGTCGCCGCGTTGCGCGCCACGATCGTCGCCTACGTCGACCAGGCGGTCACCCACGAACGTGCGGGCACCGCACTCCCCGAACGTCCCGCCGAGCAGCTCGCCAACGAGCTTGCCGAACGGCTCGCCGCCGACGACCACCTCGCCGCAGCGTTCGCGAACCTGACCCCGGGCCGCCAACGCGAGTACAACCTCCACGTGTCCGCCGCGAAACAGCCGAGCACGCGGACACGTCGAGTCGACAGCATCGCACTGCGCATCCTCGCCGGACGCGGACTCCGAGACCGGTAGACCGACCACCCGCGCTCGCAGCCGCCACCATCCGCACGCCTGCACCACCCGCGCTCGCAGCCGCCACCATCCGCGCCTGCACCCTCCGCACGCCCGCACCGTCCTGGGTGGTGGCGAGTCGTTCCGCGAGTTCGCGGCTTGTGGCGAGCCCGTCGGCGGCTTGTCGGGCGAGCTGTTCTCGTTCGGCTGTGAGATCGATGAGGCGGCCGTAGTGGGCTTGGTTTGCGCCACCATCCGCGCGCCCGCGCCATCTGCACCATCCGCACACCCGCACCATCGACGTGGCGAGGTCGAAGCCGCAACTGCGCGGACCCGAATGGGCTCACCTCGACGCGTTCGCACGCCCGATCCCGCGAGGCGTGCACAATCTCCCCACCTCGGTCGCGAAACAGCCGACCACGCGCGCACGCCGAGTCGGCAACATCGCACCGCCCGTCCTCTCCGGACGCGCCCTCCGGGACCGATCGACCAGCACTCAAGACCTGCGCCGAACCTCCCCACATCTCCACTACCGGAACGTCGAACACGCACGCCCACATGCCGCACCACCCGTCTCAACGACCCGCCGGGTCGTGGCTTCACGACACGATCGCCGCCTACGTCGCAGGCAACCGACCCTGCCGAACGACTCAGCTCCAACGACCACCTCGACGAAGCCGTCGCCAATCGGACCTCGAACCGCCAACGCGACCACGAACCCGATCTCCCCCGCCAGTCCATCGAGCACGCACGGGCGCACGCCGCGCCGCGCATCGATCGCCGGGGGCTCAAAACGGTTCGTCGAAGCGTTGGATCGCGACGAGATGTCCACCGGGGTCGCGCAAGAAACAGTGGACGAGCGCGAACCGGGCGTTGATGTGCGGTCCGTCGACGCTGTGTCCAGCGGCGGCGCTCTGCTGTGCCCACCGGTCGACGTCGCCGGTGACGGTTGTGATGCTCATCCCAGCCGGTTCGCCAGCGCGGTGATCGCAGAGCCCGAGGTACGCATCACCGGCGACGCGGTGGATCGAACAGGCACCCTGATCGCGCACGAGTTCGAGCCCGAGCACATCGCCGCAGAACGCTGCCGACCGGGCGAGATCGGCGACGTACGCGAACGTGATCTGGGTGGCGACCGGCGCCGGCTGGTTCGAGCGGGGTGACAACACGACGCCCCTCAGACGACCACGGTCGAGGCGAACAGGAACTGCGCGGCGTAGTACGACGGGAGCCCCCAGACACGGTTGACCGGCCCCGGCGCGACGAACCGGTCGCGGGCGACGAACAAGTCAGAGCAGTAGAAGCCGACCGCCGCGACGACGATCGCGACGTCGCCTTCGCCCACCGCGGTGCCGGCCGCGCACGCGACCATCGCGGTGATCACCAGTGAGTAAGCGGCCACCGGCATCTGCATCTCGCGGTCGACGTGCGGCCACAGCCAGCGGATCACCACCGCTCCGGGAACCACCATCGCCACCGCCCCAAACGCGGTCTCGACCGGCCCGGCGCCACGCACGACGAACGCCACGCAGTACGCGAGATGGCCGAGCAGGAAGCTCGCGAGCCCGACCAGGAACGCCATGTTCGATCGACCGAGCAGCGCCACGTCCCCCGATCGCCGACAACACGAGCGCCACGAGCACCCACCCGCCATAGCCGGTGTCGGTTGCGCCCGCGGCGAGCGCGGCGGCGACGAAACAGACCGACGCCAGCGGCTTGGCGACGAGCCGCACGCCGTTGCCGACGCGCTCCGACCACACAAGCGCCACGACCGCAAGCGCGCCGACCAACGCGAACGCGGAGAAGGCCGTCACGAGGTCGCGCCCCGACGCTGCGGCGGCGCCGCTCGCGTCTCGGCGCGCTGCGGGCTCGTGATCGTCACCACCGACGCAACTGTACGGCCGTGCTCGGCCGCGGCGCAGCCGGGATCGACGAACCGGGCTGGCCACGACCGTCGACACCGCACCCGAGCGCACACCACGAACCCGACCAGCCACCCTCACCCCGGCGGTGCTCGCAGCGCGCGGCGCCGGTCACGACGATCGCCACCGTCCCCGACTGAGCGACCGCGAACGCGATGCCCCCGGCTCCGACTCGCTACCCGTGCGAACACCACGAGCCCGAGCAGCCACCCTTATCCCCGGCGGTGCTCGCAGCGTGCGGCGCCGGTCAGCGGCGTCTTCACCTGCCCGACCGTCGGGCCGCGCTCCACATCGTCGCCGCACGCGGTCTGCCGTACGGTGCTCAGTCTCGAGTCGGTCTGAGGAGCGGGATCATCCAGACGACGCAGGCAACGGTCCAGATCACACTGCCCACGACCGTCAACACGTCGCCCGAACGGATGCCTGCGACCGCGAAGATCACCCCCGCGGCGATGAACCCGAACAGCGCGATCAGTTCGTAGTGGCGGTCGCTCAGATCGCGGCCTCGCTCGGACGTGACCGCACTCGCCGGTCGGCTCCGACGCGGCACACGTCGTCGGGAAACGGTCGATCGCCCACGGGCAGACGGTAGTAGATCGATCGTCGAGATGTGTCCGGCGTCGAGGTGTCGCAGTGAGGATCCGGCGTCAGCGCACGGCGTGGCACGTCATCGACAGCGATCCCATGGAGTAGCCGACGGCGAACGTCTCGACCGCCGCGTTCGACTCGCTGGCGAGACCGGCGATGTAGAACAGCGGCAGGAGGTGTTCGGGCGTCGGAACCGCCAACCGGTAACACTGATGCTGATCGAGGCCACCGATCGCTGCGGGGTCGTCGACCATCATGGCGGTCGCGGCCGAGTCGAAGTCGACCGCCCAGTCGAACCCCACGTCGAGGTGGTCGTGCGACATCGCCCCGAGGTTGTGGACGACGTTCCCGCTGGCCACGATCAGGACCCCTTTCGTTCGCAGTTCGGCGAGGAGCGCTCCGAGCGCGACGTGTTCGGCGGCTGACTTCGTGGCGTCGATCGACAGTTGCACGACGGGCACGTCTGCGTCGGGGTACATGTGGGCGAGCACCGACCAGGTGCCGTGGTCGAGCCCCCAGCGATGGTCGTCGAGATGCACCTCCGTCGCCGGCGTCAAGACGTCGGCCACCCTGCGAGCGAGATCGGGCGAACCGGGCGCCGGGTACTGGTAGGCGAACAGCTCGTCGGGGAAGCCGCCGAAATCGTGGATCGTTCGCGGCGTGGCCATCGCGGTCACCGCCGTGGCGTCGATGTACCAGTGAGCCGAGATCGCCAGCACCGCCTCGGGCCGCGCCGCACTCCCTGCGAAGTCGGCCCAGGCGGTCGTGTAGCGGTTGCGGTCGAGCGTGTTCAGCGGTGTGCCGTGCCCGATGAACACCGCCGGCATCGCCACGGCCATCAGCACCTGCCTCCGGCGGCCCGGCTGTCTCCGGGTGGAGTCAGCTTCATGACGACCATTGTTCGCCGATCTCGCCCGGCTTGCCAACCAGCAACAGGTCGATCGCGGCGATTCCGCACCCGCAGACGCTGCGATGCGAGTCCGGCCCGCACCGTCGTCGGCGGCCAGAGCGTTCTGCCCGGTGACGGCCATCTGGGTCGCTCACTTTGACCGCCGAGCAAGCCTCGGTCGCCCGTCGTAGCGCCGAATACGCCTCGATCCACCGATGTCTCGACATGGAGCAGCGTGCAACCCGCTCGGCGTCGGTTGCAACGGCGATGACGCTGCGCCGCACGCGGTGATCGCCGACGCCCCCCTCGCCCTCGTCATGCTCGCCGCCGGACCAATCCACCTCCACCTCCCACACGAACACCCACCCGCCCACACCGCAGCCTGTCCCACACCACCGTCAGGACGGCCGCGATTCGTGAGACCGCCCCAGCCGTGCCTCGTCGCACGTCGGTGGCACCGGATCAGGTGAACCGCCGGGCAGAAGCACGGGGCGCGGTCGGGCAATCCGGCCCCGTGAACGTCCCTGAGCGTCCGTGTACGCCGGTGGACTCGCCGTTCGGGAGCGGCTCCATGGCGTTCGGTGGACGCCCAGGGACGTCGTGGCGGAGGTGGACGGGAATCCGCAAAGCCATCGTGTACGACCACATCAGCCTGCCCATGCGGCCGCCATACGAGGCTTTGAGAGTTTCACCGAGAGTTATCGGCCCTCCGGGAGAATGCCCCGCTACGGGTAGCCGATGAAGTGGTGGCCGCCGCCATCGGGGCCCCTGGCGTGACTGGACTCGACGAGGTGCGCGCCGCTGGTGGTGGTGTTGAGGTGGGCCGCGACGAGGCTGACCAGTGAGCCAGCCAGGCATGCCAGATCTGCAGCCGACCCGTGGAACGTAGGGGTGGAACAGCCGAGTGCTGGCACGAGCTGGTCGGACTTGGTTGGCGGGGTCCAGAAGCCGTGGAAGCGCTCCGTCGCCGGGTTGTCACGGATGGCCATCCACGTGGCGTCGTCGATAGTGGCGGGTCCGACGGACAGGTCTGGGCTTGCAACGATCAGGAGACCGAGGGTTGCGGTCCGGGGGTCGGTTGCGACCTGTGCGACATGCGGAGCCGAGTTGGCCTTGCGTCTCCATTCGTCGAGGCGGGCGGCGACGACGGTGACGTTGATGGTGGCGTCGATCAGTAGGTCGGCGTCGGTGGTGTATCCCTCGGTGAGCATGTCGAGGGCGTTCGCTGGCGCGCTGTGGATGTCGATGTCGTCGCTGACGGCTCGGAGTCGGCTGGCGAGTTGGTCGGCCTTCGACAATCCGATGTCGTTTTCGAGGTAGTTCTGGCGGACGAGCAGGCCGCCGCTGACAGCGCCAGTGTCGCGGAGCGTGATGCGGCTGGCTCCGGCGCGCGCGATGAACTCGGCCATCCAGGAGCCGAGGCCTCCGCAGCCCCAGAGCTCGACGGACGAGCCGGTGAAGGCCGACGTTGGTCGTTGTGCGTCGCGGCGCGCGGCGATTTCGGGTCGTTCGTCAGACACGTTGGTCCATCCGATCGGTAGCTCGATAAGTTGGTCGATGAGTTGCGGCTGCCGGGCGACGGCCGGGGGGATGGTCGCCGCAGCTTGAGCGGACGCGAGGAAGCTCAGGTGCGGCTCGGTGGGATGAGCGACGTCCACGATGATGCGAAGCGGCTGCTTCCCAAGACGCGTGATGAGGCGGAGGGCTGATGCGATTGCGTCGTTCGCTGCAGGTCCGTTGGCGTGTTGCACGCGGGCGAGGAGGTCTCCCAGGGTGTCGGCTCCGACCAGCCCGTAGGGCATGGGCTCACTGATGCGGAGGACGAGCGCCTCGGTGGTCGAGGGTAGATCGTCTGCGGTCCGGTGTAACCAGTGGACGAGGTCCGCTCGGTGTGGAGATCGGAGGTTGATCGTTGCGCGCCCGATGTAGGGTCGTGTCGGGGTCTGGTTCGGCTGTCGGATCACGATGGTGTCGGCGGTTCGGGGGCTCGGGGGGAGACCGCCGATGGGGTGGAAGAGCGCGGTGCGTGCGTCGAACCGGTCTGCGGCGGCATCTTCAAGCCACTCGACGAGCCGAGCGACGATCCCGCTTGCGCCGAGGGCGGGATGCCACTCACGGTCGGTGTCGAGATAGATGCAGAGGATGCGGCCAACGAGAACGTGCGGATGCCCCAGGAATCGATCGTGGGTGACGAGCACGGTCGGTGGTCTGTTGGGATAGGTGCCGTCGAACCACAACTCGATGTCCTCGTGGTCGTTGGCGATCGGTAGGCCCGTTTCGACTCGGTCGATGGCGCTGGTGTCGATGCGTACTCGCGCGTGGAACTCGCCCTTGCCGACGTGTAGGTCGGTCGCGCTCAGCAGGTACGGGTGGTGGTCGGCGAGGGCGAGGAGCTCGTCTCGCGCTTGTCGTTGCCCTGGAGTGCGTTGTCTTGCGGTCGCGGCTTGGGCGCGGGCACGGCGCTTTCGGCGCCGCTCCTTGGCCTTGCCGGACACGCTCGTTCCTCAGCCGCCGCGGCCCGACGCGACAGAGGAGAGGCCAGCGGTGCCGGCCGCGGCGCCACCGGCAGCGCTGGATCCGACGCTTGAGTTCGGCAGGAGCTTGAAGTCGGGGCCGAAGATCTCCTGCCAGAGCTCGAGACTGCGCTCGATCGACGTGCCGTTTTCATATGCGGCCTTGGTAGCGGCCGCGAGTACTTCGACCCTCGCGCGGAACGCGGCGTAGGTGGCGTCGCTCCATCGGTGGTCGAATGTGACGGGGGACCCGTAGGGATCGGTTGCGCCAGAGGGATCGGCGATCGTCGGTTTGGTCGGGTTTGCCTGGAGCCAGGTGTTGAGGTCGGTGATGAGATGAAAGAACGTCGTGGGCAGGTCGCCGTAGTAGTCGGGATCGCCGATGAGCTTGGAGCGATCAACGCACTCGCCGAGCATGGCGGTGAGGAGCACGGAACGGGTGAGCTTGAAGTTGTCCTGGTGGTCGCGCAGGTACTTGAAGAGGCGGATGACCCGCTTGAGGTGGCCGCCGGTGGTGTCGTTCTTGTCCTTCATCCAGGTCGTGAACCCGGCGGGATCGGTGTCCTCCCACGTGTCTTCGTCGCCGTTGACGATCACCTGGCGGCCGTCGGCGAGCACGAGATACGGGACAACGTCGACGTGGTAGTCGCCGGCGTAGACGACGCGTACGCATCGGCACTTCGACGGTTGCACGAGCTCGTTGTAGGTGCCGTGTCGAGCGAGCGCTGCACGAACTGCGGTGATGTACTTCTTGGGGCTGTCGGCCCAGTCGGCCTGTTCCTTCATCACGAGCATGAAGTCGGCGTCGAATTCGACGCCGACGGCGGGCTTGATGATGGTCTCGTGCGGCCACGAACCTTGCGGTTCATAGTCGAGGACGATGAAGCCGATCTCCGTGTCTGCCTTCAGGGCGTCGTAGATAGCTGGGACGCTGACGTCGAGGTTGTCGAGACGAGTCTGGTTGATGTTGACGGTGTTCGTCATGAACGCGTTGAAGCTCGCTGACAACCGACGGGGCGCATTCGGGCGATCTCCGGAGGTCAGTGACGGGTATCGCGGGGAGGGTTCGGGTCACGGCCGGGAGCGACGGTGTCGGAGTCGCGGATTCGGCCGTCCCTGCCGTGGATGCGGACCTCGCCTCCGCCCTGGTTGGACACGATCGCCTTCGCTCGTCGCTGAGCTTCGGCTTGGGTCGGCGTGTGGGCCCACGCCCGCTTGGCACCGGGGGCTTTGACGTCCCAGCCGCCCTTCGGGTTCGGAACGACGTGACGGTTGTTCGATGCGGCCATCTGGCACCTCCAGGTGGGAGGATCCTGCTTACACGCTTGTGATTCGACTACACCCGCTGTTTCAGGAGCGCGCGCTATTGCGAATATTTCGAATATCGCGTATACTTCGAACATACCCTGACAACGACGCGAGGAGAACCCCGACCCATGCCCTCTGCTCTGCTCGACCACCATCTGGCCGTCCCCGACGAGGCGAGCTCCACCCAGGCCGCCGAAGCCGTCGACATCCTCGAGCGATTCCTCCGACAGCATCCCGACGTGCAAGGAGCGTCGGTGACGCTGACCGCCGACGACAGCGACACGACGCTTGAGATCCCCGGCCCCGCCCTACGGCTCCTCGTCGACATCCTCGCCCAGATCGCCAACGGCAACGCCGTCACAGTCGCACCCGTCCACGCCGAGCTCACCACCCAGCAGGCCGCCGACATCCTCAACGTCTCACGCCCCTACCTCGTGAAGCTGCTCGAGGAACGCAGACTGCCGTATCGACGTGTCGGCAATCGTCGCCGCGTTCTGCTCGCCGACCTCATCGCCTACAAGCGAATCGACGACGCCGAACGCCGAGCCGTTGCCGACGAACTCACGGCCGAGGCGCAACGGCTCGGCATCGACTACTGAGCTCGAGAACCCGAGCGGGGTCATGTCGTTCGACGCCACCTACGACGCCTGCGTCCTGCATCCCGCCGGCCTGCGCGACCTCCTCGTCAGACTCGCAATCACCGGTCTGTTTCGCGCCCACTGGAGCGCAGACATCCTCGACGAGATGGTCCGATCCATCCTCCGCCGCCGCCCCGACCTCACCTCGGCACAACTCGAGCGAACACGTCAACTCATGTGCGACGCCGTCCCCGACTGCCTGACGACCGGCTACGAAGCGCTCATCGACGGAATCGAGCTCCCGGATCCCGATGACCGCCACGTGCTCGCAGCAGCGATCCGATCCGGCTCACAGGTGATCGTCACCGAGAACACCACCGACTTCCCCGCAGAGGTGCTCGAGCGCTACGACATCGAGGCCCAGACCCCCGACGTGTTCGTCCTTCACCTCATCGACCTCTCCCCCACAACCGTCTTTGGCGTCATCGACGCCCAAGCCGCGGCGCTGCGCGATCCGCCGTTCACCATCGACCAACTTCTCGATCGACTCGCGTCGTCGGGGCTCCCGCGATCCGTCGCTGCGCTGCGAAGTCTCTAGGCAGCGGCGCGGATCAGGTCGGCTCGGCCTGATCAAGCGGGCCGGCACGCAGGACTGCTTCAAGTAGCCGCTGGTTCGAGTGGTGCGCCAACACCACATCGGCAGAGGAAACGACGGAGTCCGCGTGGATGAGATTTCCGAGGTCACGAGTCGTGTGCAGGCACGAGAGAACGGCTGCGCGGCGAGCGCTCTCGCGTCGGCCCGCCGGTGAACTGTCCGGAGCGTCGGCAGCCCATTGCTCCTCGAGACGCTCCAACCTCGTGTGAAGTGTCCGACCGTCTTGAGCGCCGAGGCTCTCCGCAACGAGCTCTGCTACGGACCGGAGGAGTGCGACTGACGCTCGTGGGCTCGTCAGCCGGATTGCCCAAGATTCGGCCACCAGAGCTGGAACCTGAGCATGCACCTCCGTCGCAAGTCGGTCCTTCCACTCCGTCAGCCAGCTGAGCCCCGCCGAGTTGGGAAGCTGCATGGAGCGCTTCAGAGAGTCGGCGATTTCGAGCCGGGCGACCGCGTCGGCGCTCGGTGCGATGCCTTCGACGGCACAACCGACTGCGTCCTGGCTGTAGTAGACGACGTCGGTCCAGTCCGACGGGAATCCATCCGGAGGCCCGTGTGGGCTCGGTCCGACTTGCCGGCCGACCATGACGCCGAACGCTGAGTCGGCAAGCATGCTCTCGGCTGCCGCCGTTGGGCTGGCTTCGAGACACGGAAGCGCGAAGCCCCCGAACTCGTCGTAGAAGATCCGCCGGTAGCGATCGAGACCCTCAGCGTCCAGGTAGTCGACGTCATACTCCAGAACGCCGTTGATCCGCTGCTTCGGACAACTTCGGGCCGAAGCGTCCAGGACGCCACCGTCGGCGAGGGTGAGAAGCGCAACGATCGCAGGGCCGCACCGGTGTTCCGGGAGCGCCATGCCGACGAGGTACATCGGGTACTCGCCGACAAGGCCCTCACGGACAAAGGCGTCGATGGCCCGATGAGCGCCCCAGTGGACAAAGAGGCCATGCTCGTTCAGAGGGGGCGGGTCGTCGACGGTTGGCTCGTTCATTCGGGCGCTCTGAACATGATCACCGAAATGGCATCGAGACAGTGGACTCATACAGCGTCGCGACCTCGGCGCCTGCGAAATCAGCGACAGCCTGCCGAACCGCTTCTTCCTTGAGATCAAGCGAGCGAAGCGTGCCGTCCGACGCCTCGGTGATCGACTCGATGCGAACGAACTGGTCACCGAAGCGCTCGGCGTAGCGGGCCAAGGCCTTGAGCTTGTTCTTGGCATCGGCGAGATGGTCCCCGTGCGGATCGACGATCGACACACCGAGGCTGCCGTCGTCTCGCTTCGACACAACGACGAAGTCGGGCTGGAGGGAAGTCCAGTCGCCGGCATCAGTCGGGTAGGCGATGCGCAGCGCCGCCGCGGTCGCACGCGCCGGATTGCGGTACCAAGCCACGAAGCTCTGCCGCCCGATCTCGGTGTCGACGACTGTGCGCTCCCACTTGTTGAGCGTGACGGGGAACTCTCCACCGCCGTCGGCGTAGAGGTGGCCGGCAAGCGTCGGGAGCGGATTGCCGTCGGAGTCCCGCGTGGCGGTCTTGAGATTGTCGCGCAGAATGAGATCCACGGGCTCGGGATCAACGGTCTGCTCCTGCACGCGCAAGTAATCGTTCCGGGTGGCACCGGTGGTGTTCTTTATCTCGACCGCGAACTGCTCGAGCCGATCCTGCACCCACTTCGTCGCCGCATCGTCGACGGCCTGAACAACGTCGGCGATCATGAGCAGTGCAGCCACGCGAATCCGGATCTCGAACTTGTCAGCGCTCGCACCGTCCTTCTCGACGCGGTGGGCGTAGTAGTCCTGGCCAGCGCCCTCCTTGATCCGCTTGATGATCTTTCGCGTGTCGCGGTCGATGTCAGCAGAGTGGGTCCTGACGGTCCTTGTCGTGCTCTCGAGCTCCTCGCCGACGGCGCTGAGTCGGGACCGATGGATCTCGCCGGTCTCGATGTCCTCGATGTTCTCCTCCACCTGCTCGTCGTGCTCAGCTGCAAGACCGTCGAGGCGCTTGTTCAGCACCTTGGTGAGCTGCTGGCCGGCGGCCGGCATCAGCGCTACGCCGCTCTTGTCATCAGTGAGGCGCTGCGCAAGCACGCGAGCTCGCCGAAGCGGGCAAGCCAGGATGTCCGGCGCGGGCAGCCCCTGCAGCGTTTCCACGAACGTGAAGACCTGCGGGTCGAGCGCGCTGTTGCGCTCGAAGACCTTCGGGTCACGCACGACTGCGGCACCGAGCGCGCCCTCGCCGTTGGCCTTGCCCACACCTTCCAGCTCCACCTCGATGGTTCCAAGTCTGGATCGATCGAATTTCGGCAAGAAGCACGCAACCGAGTTGAGGGCGTCGTCAGTGGCGATGCGGTGCGCCAAGGGCTGGCGCACCATGCGCCCCACGACCTGCGCGATGCGGGTCGCGTCGCTGGCCGGACGCTCCGAATAGAGGACCTCAGCGCGCGGGCAGTCCCAGCCAGTCGAGATGGCAGTCTTGGCGAGCACGACGCGGATCTCGCTGTCGTCCTGGATCGACTCCGGGTGAACCCAGCGCAACGTGCGAGTTCCGACCTCGATCGGCTCATGCTCACCGAATACGTGGGCAATTGCGTGCGGTCCGAGCCCGGACCACTCCGACTCGATCACCTCAACGAGCTCGCCCAGCTTGTTCGTCGAGGCCTTGTCCGGCACCTGCAGCACGAGCACGGGCAACACCGGAGGCTCGCCCGTGGCTTCGGAGTACGCCGACCAGCGCTGCTCGTAGTCGAGGGTCGCCTGCACCGCCTCCCGCAGCAGGGTCGAGCCGAAACTGCCCGTCTCGTCGGGCTCGTCGAGGCCGATCTCGTCCTTCACCAGTCCGGAGGCTCGGACCTTGTCGATGTCGACCTGAACGGGCGGATAGTCCGTCCGGTCGGTTGCGCCTTCCATCGCCGCACGGAACCGCTCGATGGTCGCCGAGATCCCCCACACCATCGGAGCGGGAGGATTCGAGCCGGCCTTGCCCTCAATGATCCTCTGCACGATCGTCTTCCGCCCCTGGGTCGCCTTCATGCCCCGGTGGGCTTCGTCGAGCACGACATAGAGGTCGGTCGATTCTCCCTTGATCGTGTTGGCGAGGATGTCCCAGAACGAGTGCTGCCGGAGGTTGTTACCACCCTTGGAGAGGCCGGCGGTCCTGAACAGTTTCTGTATGTTCAGGAAGTACACGGTTCCTGGGGAGAGCTCCTCGTTCATGAATCCGTCGTCGAGGATCACGAGGCGCGCTGGCTGCAGCAGGTCCGAGCCGGCGATCATCTTGTTCCGCGTCTGCCGATTCAGCGCCGGGTCGTCGGTGACCCACAGGAACGTTGCTCGTGGGTCCGGATCCACACCGAGGTCGGCGGAGCCGTGGATCAAGGACTCGATCACAGCAGTCGCGATGACTGTCTTGCCCGCACCTGTGATCGCCGCGAGGGCGAACGAGGACTGATGGCCCTCCTCCCAGTCACGACCACCTCGGACCAGGTTCCTGACGCATCCGACAGCGGCTTTACGCTGATAGTCAAAGAGCTCGTGTCGCACGCCTACCGCCTCCGGTTGACTGCGAACGTGGACAGGTAGTTCTCATATAGCCGCACAACGTCGACGCCGGAGGGCAGCTCCGCGACGACCGAAGCGAACACCGACGGCGAGTCCGTGACGACAAACACCGTCATGACCGATTCGGGCAGCCTCTCGACGAACGCACGCCAGTGGTCGGGGTCGAAGAGCACTCCATAGGTGTCGGTCAGATCGAACACCTTCGGCGCTTCGCCATCACAGCGACGATCAATCACCGATCCTGTGCCACCAGCCCGGAGCCAGAGCAAGGCAACAACTGACTCGAAAGCCAGGTCAAGCTCGACATCCTCGACGTCGAGGTACTTGAGTTCGAGGAACTCCACGTTCTCCTCAAACCCATCCGCCATTGGAAATTCGTCAGTGTAGGCATACCGACCTTCGACAACCGCTCCCTCGGGCGTCCGCCCAGTGAAAGCTGCCTCGATCCGAGGTCGCGTGATGTGCTCGAAGATGCCCGCCGACTCCCACTCGTCATCGCCGGGAGCAAAACCTCTGGCACGGAGCAGTTCGGATTCCTGGGCGGACACCTCGTTGTTGGTCACCGTGATCGACTGCCGGGATCCGCCGTCTTGTCGGTTCGATCTGGCGATTGCGTGGGCTGTCGTCCCGGAGCCCGCGAAGAAGTCCAGAACGACAGCATGCGGCTTGTCCCCAACGGCGACGCGCACCGCATCCTCCACCGCATAGAGGGACTTCGGGTACGGGAACTCCCGCCCTGGGATGAGCCTCGCGTTCAGTTTTGAGCCGTGGTCACGCGCATAGTGACTCGTCCTGTTCCAGACCGTGGCCGGTGGCTTCCGCCGCGCCTCATCGCCGGCAAGCTCGAGTACGAGCGCTCCTTCGTCAGTCCGACCGGAGACTTTGAACACGCCCGCCTCGAGCTCCCTCAGAGTCCCAGGGCGAAGGTAGGTAACCGGCCGCTGCCCGGTCGCCGGGTCCCGACGACCGAGTCGGGCGGTTCCCTCACGAAAGAAGGCCTCCATGTTTTCCCGACTGAAACGCCAGGTCTGCTCCTTGCCCTTGGACATCGGCGAAATGGAGTCGGTGAGCGCCCTCTACGGGCTCGGCTCCGGCGCGGTGTCTCGTGAAGTCGTCGCCGCGCATGGTGCGGCGGTCGCGGAGGGCTTGTCGTATCTCGATCGGTGGGCGGTTGTATCACGGCGACGCATCGACGGGGAGGTGACGGCGGTTGCGGGGCGGGCGTTGGTGGTGGCGGGGTATCGGCATCGCACGTCGAGGGCGATGGACCCACAACTCCACACCCACGCCCTGATCCCCAACGTCGTCGAGCGCGCCGATGGGTTGACGCCGCTCGCCGAAACTCCCCAGGGTTGCTCATCGAAATTCCCCACCCTGGTCGGGTTGGATTCTAGGCAGGGT
>JBCEWB010044301.1:0-14481 GCA_039654565.1 Peronia peronii | reverse complement strand
CTCACATTTATAGTGTTAAAAGAATGCTCAACTAAAAAATGTGGATTTTGGCTTTCACTGCCGACCTTGGCCTTAAGCCAAAAAAACGTTTTTCGAAAAATTTGTGGGTTACAAGGTTTCATCACACCACCAGCGACATGTATGCTGTACCTGTACTGATAGGTTCTGCCAGGATGCTTGATTATTGATTGATTGCTCGGCAGCGCTGGCCTGGTGCGCTCTTTACCTGTGAACACATGGCCAGCTTAAGCTGCGTGCAGGGCACAATACATTCTCTAACCCCTCTTGCTCCATCCGCGGCGCTGTCTCCTTTGTTTTCAAACCGCAAGCATCTGTGCTGGTAGAAACACATGGAGATGACAAAAGCCGATTTTTACCTTTGTGGCGGTGCTGACTGGTTCGATTTAAAGGAAGCTCATGGCGATGGCTTCGATTTATTTCGACAGGCATTTAATAGGCACAAAGAGGAAAAAAAATCTATTGTTTCGTTTTTATTCCATTTATCAGAAATTCGTATCATCAGAGTTCGGTTTGAGTGGACTCGACTGTACACTTATTATACATGTACTCATAAAAGGGTGAAAGTATTAAGTATGCTTATTAAGAACTTTTTCCCCAGTAGAATTTACAGTTTGAAAAGTTTTTAAAACTGGCAAGTGAGTCATTGTGCACGGTGAGATCAGATAGGTGATAGTGCACGATGCGCAGTGATTCCATTGGTCAGTGGTATGTTGTAGTATAGATCTAGTGTATAGGCCTACGACACTGTGCGCTACAGTCACGGTTGAAGTTGAAGACAGTGGAACTCCCGGGAATGAGAGATGGGCTCAAGCGAGGCCAAGGTTAACATAACATTATGACACTGACCACATGTATGTGTGAAAGGGAGTCAGAAGGGCGGGCCAACATTAGGCTTAGTAGGCCTACTGGCAGCAAACAATGCGCAGGTTAGCGAGAAAGCGGAATGTTTTCATAGCACATGGCCAGCGCAGACGACTGACAACAGTTACTGTCCAAATGAACTGAACGTGCTATGCGGGTTGAATGTGCAAACCCAAGTGTGTTACTGAAAATAAATTAGTATGTTTAAAGATGGGTTGAAACTTGACTTCGTGAGAAGATTGTGATAAACGGGAGATCATGTTAAGCCATGATCGTGCTAGTGAGATTCCACTGTATCTGATATGTCAAAACAAAGTCCACAACAGTCAGTTTACTAATCCATACACTTTCGAGTCAATTAGATGCAGATCTGGATCAGAAAACATATTTGCAAGTGACCGACCCTCTTCATGTTTTGTACCATCTTCTAAATTAAACTTTAGTCTCTATGGACTAAATGCTCATTCTTTTTTTCTATGGTGCGTTTTCACTTCAATCATAAGAACGCAGAAGTAATGTTGTCAGCAATTGAATTTGCCAATGTCGATTTCATAACTAACCGATAAGGTTCAAAGTGTAGCTCGCTGCTGCTTTCTATTAGCATTCACAGTTGATCCATTTTCGTCCTGCTCCTCTACTTTTCTAAAAAATTTTTTTGCATGGGAAAGACAGAATAGGTCACATCTTGCCCAGTGAATGTTCGATTACTCTCAGATCGACAGTTCATCGCTGTTTACTGTAGTTTACAATGGTCTCACTAGCATATGATACAGATGATGTCACATCCAGTTTTCAGAAGCTGCCGAAGACAATGAATTGCTTTCGGCAATTGAAATGAACTTCTCTTTTATTGTGAAAATCCCGAATTCAGAAAGCCATCAGTTTCTGATTATTATAAATCATAATGATTCTGTAGTAATGGTAATGTTTCATCTAAAGTAAAAACAAACAGAAAATAGACGTAAGTAATCAATCTTGGACTGCCACTTTATAGCAAGAGGAAAAAAAAAATGAGCAAAATTTATCTATAGCCTACATAGAATTGTGTTTGATTTGATTCAATATTCAAAAAGACTGACTTCAAAACATCATAAATTTATTATGGTCAACTTTATATGTCTCAAGGATATGAAGATACTCACTAGTATTTCTCAAAAGTTCTCACATAGTTGATGTCACATCTAAACCAACACAGTTGATTACACCTGAAACGAACCCTGATGAGTTGACTTTCAGATGAGTCGATCTTTTTTTCATGGAATGCGTCCCAGCACTTCTTCACTTTACTAAAAATCAGACTGATGAGTATTCACTAATGAGTCCATCTTTTTCTTCTGTGACCATCCTTATAGGATCAAAGGTAAAAGCAACGCTGGAGTCGATGTAACTAATCTCAGCCTGAGCAGCACTTCATCTCAACACATTTATGTTCCTACCATCACACGATAGCATGACTATAGGTTAACTACAACTGTCACACTGATTCACTAAACAGGACTAAACCCTCCCTCAGACTATATGATCAGATTCAGAGGCCAACTGGCCATTGTCTCCTCCTCCTTTTCACACCTCATCCCACGATCTTTCCTGCTTAGCCATGGATGTTTCGTATGTACAGTGCACACCCCCTCTCTACTGTGAAAGTGTGATGCAAATTTGCGTAAGAGGGCAGGAAACACAGTGTCAGCGATCGTCTTTGATATGGGGAATTCTCCGGCCGCACCTGTAAGTCATTTCTAAAACCGCTGAGGGGAGATGATTTTAACCATTACCATCGAATCTGGCATGGTCAAATTAGAGGAAAACAATCGCAAAAAAATTGAAATCACTTATTGTTGCCATGGCAACAGCTGCCATCTTGGGTTTTACCACTCACTATTGCATAACTTTACCATAAATAGGCTTCTACATTTTTCAAACGATTTGCTTGAAAATTTGCATGCATATCTTTCAGTTCAATATCTAAAAATCATCAGAAAACTTTTCAAAAACTTAAAATATTATCAAAAATCCCTTCTGATCATTTTTTTGTATTGCTTTATTCATGTCAAATTTCCAGGCAATTACTCCATAACTAAAAAAGTAGATCGCATATTTGTGCTAACAAAACACATTTTGAGAAAAACATTTGAGATGTGACAGGATGAAATCAGGCCCTCGTCAAACTGAGCCGACGGGAGAAATCACATGTTTTTCAACAGTGAATGAATTTTTAACGCAATTTTTTTTGCTTCACCAAACCCTTCTATATCAATCTAAAAATGCCTTTCAGAGTTCAGTTTGCTGAAATGGATCAAATAAAAGCCCAGAAATTGTAATTTAGTGGCATGACCTAACAAGGATTAATAAGGATTCACAAAAGTGATCAGCCATTTTCTCAATAAATTCGGCAGCAGCAACAGGTCACCCCCATCTTCTTTAACTGCCAATATCTCAACTTCTACCTAAGGTAGAACAATCATTTTATGACACACTGAAAGGGAAATGAATAATCTTTACAGTGATATCAATAACTCCATATGCAATTTGATGCGAGCCTGATTTCACCGTGTTGCATCTCATTTAAAGTTTTTTTCACTAAAAAAAAAACAGCCGTAAACAGCTTTTGATCGGACATTCAACCCAAAACATGCTTGTTTCACCTACTAGGCCTCTTTCCATGATTTCCTTGCCTTCTTTTGCCTTCTCCTGTGCCCCTATTCCCATTTTTCCTCCATTTTCGTTTCCCTACCCCTATCAGCAAAAAGGCTTCCATGGAGTCATTTTAGGGTCCAGAAGGGTTATATATAGCCACCATGTCTTTCTCGGTCAAAACCAAGAGAGTTTTTACTCTTCCTGTGACAGATAATCCACTACTGCACTCTGAAAAAACAGAAACATGGCATATTTCCCCCTCATTAGGCCGTGGGTAGTCTATTTCAGAGAGGCCCAGGTGAACATTTTCATTGATATTCAGTATGGTCAGCGCCTCAGATGGTCAGTCAGTGTTCACCCCTGGCACTGGGGCTCCCGATATTGGTGAAGGAGATCATAATCAAGTCTTCTATACGCAAATTTGCCCGTAGCCAGCAAAATAGTGATGATCTATTAAAGAATAAAGAGCTCCAATTGAGCAAGAGCCTGGATGGCAGAGGGGCCCATCAATCTTTGCTTGAGCAGCCTCCCCACACCTTAGAATGGCCATATCAACTTTTTAATACCATTTCTATATTCAGCAGAGACCGAACTTTTAAGGGGGGTGGGTCCTGAAATTTGGATTATGCTAAAAAAATGCGATTTTGGGTTTTTGTTTTTTCTTAAAAGCCCTGCCTTTTCTGCATATAAAAATGGTATCAAAAAGTGGACATGCCCATTTTAACGTGTTTGACCAATGGTCATTCAACATTAGGCCTAGTCTACTGTCAACCAGGATTTGGCTCCACCTGGCTGCTATATGCAGTTGCAGATCATCACTGTTTGATTATATGTAGGCAAAGAGTGCATAAAACACTTGATTATGACCACATCTAGCAAAATCATGAACCCCAGTGCCATGGATGGACAATGGATGACCACTGTCAGGCGAAAAAAACTGCTGATCATGCAGATTATCAGTAGCAGGTACTCAAGAATGAACTTCCACGTCCTATGAATAGTAAAACTTTCCTTTCTTTCTGCTATTTCAGAGCTTAGTTGTGGACTATCTGCCACAGTAAAGGTCAAAAAACTCTTAGTTTGGACAGAAAACGATATGGGCCCACATATAGGCCCCAAAGAACCCAGAAGTGGCTCTATTGGAGCCCTTATAATTATGGGGGGTAGGGAACAAAATTCGAGAAAAAGTATGTCCAGAAAGCCAGGAAGAGGCAATAAAAGACACAGAAGTCATGAAGAGGCAATAAAAGACACAAAAGTCATGAAGAGAGGGATAGTATGTAGAAAAAGGGTGTTTTGAGGCCAAAAGCCGAATAAAAAACTCTCTATATCAATTTTTCCGTGAAAAAAACATTAAATGCGTTTTTCTCAAAACCCGGGTTTTTGTCAGTATTTTGCTATCTACTTTTTTGTTTCTGAACCAATTCTAACCAAATCTGGCACACATCATGTTCACAACAAAACTAAAAAACGTACGTATGTGCGTCCAACTCTGTTGGTAAGTTTCAGAGAAAATGGCTTTTTAGTATGAAAAAATGGCGAAATTTGAAATTTTGCTACATGCCATTTTCAAAAATTTCTAGAACATTTTTTACTGCATATAAAGGGCTGAAAATATGTAACTATTAAGATATTATGTCAAAAAAAGACGTTCACAAAATTTTATCCAGTTTTGTGAAAATTTGACGGACTAGATAGATTTTGAAGTTAGCCATTTTACAGATGCCAAAATCCAAGATGGCAGCATTGCCATGGCAACTATTTGAAAAAGCTGATTTTTTTTCCACTGTTTTCCTCTAATTTGAACATACCGAATGCAATGGACAAGGTTAAAATAGCTATCTTTAATAATAAAAAAAATCACCCTCAGGACCCACCCCCCCCCCTTAAAAGAAAACAAGAACCAAAAATTGAATATTTTGAGCAAAAACCCAATTTCAGGACCGCCCCCGTGCCTTAAACGATAATGACAATGGGTGTCAATAATACGTTAAAATTCAACCAAAAGCTAGGTAGATCTCACTGAAAATGAATGGAAGAAATCAAATTTGATGCTCAATGAAAGAATGCATAAGGGGAAGTAACCATTATAATGCCTGACAATTGGACATTCCAAATAAGTAGTGCAAATTTTTAGTTTTGTGGTCTTTAGTGAGATATGGATGAGTTGAACTATGGATGAGTCAATCTTATTTCTACTCCTCCACAAGCAAATGTAGTCCACTGGTTACCTACCATCAATTGGTACCTTCTCTGCCACTGGGTTCTTCTTTTCTGGTTCCCTGGTAAAATAACAGAGAGAAAATTGGCTATTAAATGAAACATACTGAACAGCAATTTCTATTTAACTGGATAATACCTTATAAACTGATGAATTTATTCTCCCCTGCTTCTTCATAATCTTTTTCTTGTCACAGAAAACTAAACAATGTCTCTGTTTCTCATCACAACTGGTAACATCAATTGTAAACATTTTTGTATCTCAACCTGTTGATAATATCTAAGAAGAATGATACTTTCAAACTATGACTTAACTCCAAATGCCATTTTCATTCAAGATTCATTTACCTATTTAAAAGAATGTCAACAGCAAATTTCACTCTAGTGTTATATTTCGTAAGCACTGAATTTTTGCCAACTACTGTGAAATCAATCATCAATTAAAGGCATTCACACTATCTACAAACCTTTCTTTGGATCGTTTTCGTGGAGATGGTGATCTGAAAAGCAGTAAAAATAATTTGTCAGTTTAAAAGACAAATGAGCTGTGTCTTATTTTTCTGAATTTCCTGATTTTTCCATATTATCACACATTAATGATGTCTAAGTTATGTAATAACATCCATTTGAAATTCATCAGTTATTACAGAGGTAATTTTCGAAGTGGAAATCTTTTTATCCATGCATTTTTTTCTTCCTTTTTTTTGGTTTTAAACTTATGGCATATATATGCTATTACTCAAACATTTAATACTGACAGTTTACTGATCCTACATCTTATTCCCACTGACAAGAGAATGCTTTTCAGAGTACATGTATTTCTTTATCATCTGGTTTCACCTATGGCAGTTCTGACATGACCAATGTAGAAATGACTTTCATCCTTGTCCATTTGGCTATGTTGTTCTTCCAGTTCCTACTTTTTCCTTACAGTTTTCTTGGGTCCTGGATGTTTTTCAAAAATGCGTAACATCTTGCTACACGTTCATACTGTCTCAACTTCTTTTTCTTCTGTTGGATGTCAAAGTCTTTAACATACTTGAGATGTATTGCAATTGCTGTTTATACTTCCTTGTAGTCTTGAATGTTGAAATATTGTATTTATTGTATTTTTCATTTTTCTCACCAATGAAGTACTAGTCTAGTAACCAGTATCTACTAAATTTATTAACTTTTATCAATTACTATAACAGTCACTTTATCTTACTTATGATAAGTGGTCTCTTTTGTGGAATATGAAATATGTCAAATTCCTATTATGACCATAGACAAAAAGAGTAAATTGAATAACATGGCAAATGATTGACTGTGAAAACACGCTATTTTTTAGCAGCAGCAGTAAGTCTAAGTGTTTAAATGCTCATAATAGTAGCAATAAAGTCAAATTAATGATCTTCACCTTCTTCTTGGGGAATATGATCTAGACCTGTGTCTGGTAGGTGATGGTCTATGCCTTGGGGATCTGGAACGGCTCCTCTTCTTCCGATCTGAATTTGAAAATAAAAACATTACTATGAAGTGCTTCTCAACTGAAAGTAGTTTGTGGATCTTAGTCCAAATGAGTCTCTTAAATTCTTCTTAGAATTCGCAAAGCATGGATATGGTATAAAGAAAAAGATGATATGTACAGATTCTTTCTCAAACTGTAAAAATATCTTAATTCACAACATTATTTAATTTTGGAATCTGATACTAGAAAAGCATGAAAAATAAATCATATTGGGGCTGCAAGATTTGGATTATTACTTTCTCAAGTCACTACCACAAGAAAAATTTAAGAAGTAGTAGTTTACTATACTCACGTCGCCTTTCTCTAGAGCGTGATCTTGATCGTCTTCTGTCTGTGGAATATAAAATAAACTGATATGAATCCTTTCAAGAACTAGATCTATGTATTTTTTTTTTTTAAATCAGAGATGCCTGCTGAAGACTTCACCAATCTATGATCATCACATCATCATCATGCGACTTGGATTTGTCAGTTGCAGACTACGATGTGACGTCACATTTTAGCCTGGTGTACAAGTGATAACAACCGCTCGTGGACGCTAGTGGGTAATTGTGTGTAGATCATGGACAGCTGCCCTTCTACATTTGTCTCTCTAAGACAATGAGTATAGTATTTGTTTTTGTCGACACTTTCCTATGTTGATTTTCCATCAGATTTCATGTGACCAATTAATTACATGTTACATGTCAGGTGTGAAGAACTTCTACGAGCTAGATCCACCAACTTCGAGCCTGATCTTTAAACGGGGCAAAAACAGATTCAGCTCTCATCCGAAGCATATGTGCAAAATTCTATCGCACTTTCAGTTTCACTGTTATTGTGCAAGATTTGTATCGCTCTAAAAATTATCATAAAAATCCAACTGGCAGTGCAATGTATCGGCAGCTGATTGACAAAAAACAGAAAAATCAGTCATGATCAGAAAGTTGGATTTCCAACTAAAGTCGGAAATTTAACATCCCTGAATAATGTATATACTAAATCTACTACTGTGCGAGAAATATTGAATTAAATTGCAACCACTTTTTTTTTTTCTTCAAAAAGATCTTTTTTCATACAGATATATAGGCCTAGATACTTAATAGATTTTATGGTCCTATTGGGTTAGATCTATAAAACCTAACATAAATCTAAAAGATCTTATCATTTGTATACAATCTGGTTCCATCTTTAAAGATCTAGGTCTAAATGAATTCTAGATTCTAGATTCTACAACTTTTGATTTTGATATGGATCTAGACTAGATCTATTCTAGATCTAGATCGAAGGACTGGAGGGTCAGTGCATTGGCTGATTGGGAGGAAGGTGGGGAGGGGAGATTGTGCCAATTTGAATTTTGAACCAAAATCAGTCGGTTTTGATTGCTTTAGTCCAGGAGTAGGTGAGGTAAGCAATTAAACCAATCTTTTTTTCAAACTGGTGCAATTTAACATGCTGCAGACAAGTAACGACACGAACACATCTCTGGATTAACAACAGATATTTAACAGTAGCTCTAACACACTAATCCTACAGCCTTCAGATAACAATAAAATAATAGCAGACTTTTGTGTAATATAGATGAAAATCTAGATGTAGATCGTTACGTTCTACTACACTTTTCAACCATCATAACCCAAGTCATGCAATGGTGTATACAACAGGTGACTCGCTACTTAATAATGCAAGGGTGGTATAGACTGATGGCCTTGCTGCTCGCCAAGCACAGCAAGCGAACCCGCCGAGGTGCTTACTCCTCGCAGGCAAAAATGGTGGCGCCCAATGGTTCAAGACAACCAATGGCATTGATGATTTGGGGGGTGGTGGGCAGGCACTACCGTCTCACCGCGGTCCCTTAGGCGACCTGGCACATATCGATTACTGTAAAATGAACTAGTGCCTATATCAATACTGCGATTATTGCCTCGGCGATACGCACAGTCGAGGGTCCCAGCAGGTTAGGGCCAGGGGTTGGTCTAGTTCATTTTACAGTAATTGATATGTGCCAGGTCACCTAAGGGACCGCGGTGAGACGGTAGTGCCGGTGGGCATGATGTAGAAGTTTCGAGTTCGGCTCCCCGTGAAAACGTCGGTTCTAGGCCTACACAAAGGGGCTGAGATATAACCACCATGTTAGGAGGTTGAAAAGCTTATCAAAATTGTAACTGTACGAGGGGGAATGAGGAAAATTTTGGACCTGATTTTTTTTGTTTTTCAGTTGACTTCTTGCGTAGAAATGCAGACGTCTAGCTACTTCAGATTGATAAATCATGAATGTTTAGCATGTTAAGGACTTCTTCACCGTTAAAAACTGGATGGAAAGTGGAAATTCCGATGTCCGCTCAAAATTTACCAAACCCAAATGAAAACTTGTTGAATAATTCCAGAAATGAGATTATATATATATATATACAGAGTCTAGATCTATAGATTATAGATCTATTTAGTATAGATAGATCTAGATCTAGCTATTTTATTGTCATGTAATCGTCTAAGTCTATATCGAACGTAAGTTCCAATCACACACGAGAGGCTGAGCAACCATAAACAGCTGTTCTGAGCTTGCCAAGCACTCTGTTCCGTAAGTTGTGCTAGCCAAGTATTGTGCTTGGCGAGCATACGAAGGCAAAAAGCTTGCGAGTGCTTGGCTACGGAACAGATCTCAGGCTAGATCTAATCTAGACTCTAGATTTGATTTAAGCCCAAACAGCAAACCCTAAATCACTAATGGTAATATATTTACCTCGTTTTGGACCTGGAGACCGGCTCCTACTCCTGGGCATCTTGTCTATCAGCTCTGTGCGGATCTCACAAATGAAAACAAATGTTCACTGGATCTGAATCTTGGTCTAGCGTTTGATGAACGACAAAAAAGAACGGTAAATACAAAGAAAATGTTTCGAGTAATTTGGAGTGATCTTACTTCCGGTAACCAGGGGTGCGTGCTTTACTGCGATCATATAGTTAGTTGCAACTTGTGTTCTCGACGCCTCCGTGGCCTAATGGATAAGGCATCGGCCTCCTAGTCAGCCGGATCGGCTATATTGTGTGCTAGCCGGGGATTGCGGGTTCGAGTCCCGTCGGAGGTGATTTTTTTTTTTTTTTTAAATCATGTTCTGGGTTGAACAAAATTCCTGTTTTGTTCTATTCAATCATGCTCCCCGTTGAAAAAAAGACAAACTTTATTTTTTGTTTTAAAATTATAATCCAGGTTGAACAAAAATCTTTTTTTTTTTTTTTTTGTCCCTCTCTTTTTTTTTTCCCCTTCCAGTAGAAGCATCATTAATTACAACTATGAAACTTTTGAGAGTGGCCCACATTTAAGAAATTCATGAAAGTTGGTAGCGGGTCATAATGCTACTGATACTGCTTACAGACAAGGAGCCCTTAGTTTATAATAATGCCATGTGGAGACAAAGCAAATGCACGCACAAAAAAATAAAAAATAAAGTAATAATAATAATAATAAATAAAAATAAATAAAAATAAAAACTAAGTAAATAAATAAATAAATAAAAATACATACATACATACACAACAAACAAACAACCAAACAAATAAGAACAAGCAAGCGAAAGAGGGAACAATTAATTGTAACAAATCATTAAAGAAAGAAAGAAAGAAAGAAAGAATGAAAGAAAGAAAGAAATAGATAAATAAACATATCTCAGCATAGAATGGTAATCTAATGATTATCGAGACTAAGCCTTATTAAGAATGAGAAGGTTGTGATTAATTTAAACATAAGTTAATTAATTAATAGTATTAGTAGTACATGTAATAACATTGGCAATAATAACAATAAGCTTACTCGCAATGAAATCCCACAAAATTTCAACATTCATTCGATTGCTTCTAATATTAATTTGCCTTATTTTAAACTCTTTCGGTTTTCTTGCTACATATTGCATTTCTCTTGTAAGAACGATTTTCGGCTTACCACAATAATAGTAGTGCAAGAGATATTTCAGCCCCCTTACCTGGCTATCTAGCTATCTACCTACTTAACTTAGCAACCTACCTACCTACCTCAACCTGCCTACCTACCCGCCTACCTACCTATCTTCCTACCTGTTTAGCTACTCTGTCTAATCTACTTGCCCTATCCTACCCCACTTATCTACTTACGCCTACCTTTTTGTTGCTGTTGCTGTTGCTGCTATTAGTTTGTTAATCTGTTTGTTTTTAGCTTGTGTCTCTGCCATTTCCTGTTCCTGTTCATGACGGCAGATTTTAGATTTCGTCTTCACTGAGCTTACTATTCATTTCTTCTATGTATGCCTTTATATTATAAATTATAGGGAATGATGGAAACAATGGACGTCAAATCCTTTGTTAAACTACAAGCAGCATCGAAATCGTGTAGACAATATTAAAATCGTTGTCATAATGATAGTCTTTTAAAATTAAACGTATTGCCGCCCGATTTTTCTTCTTAGTTCTTCATCAGAGTCTGTCCTTTTCCCATAATAATATATTTCTTTGAAATCGTTATCTCTATGTAATCAATTCTCATACTTCTTTAAAGATGAGCGAACCGTGTCCCATAATTAATTATTAAACATGCGAAAGCAATCTTTGTGCGAGACAAAACATGTGAGAGAATACTGGTCTCCGACTGCATTAAAATTTTCTATTTCCAAAGTTGCGTCCCCTGGATTGCTGTGGCTCGATTGTCTATTTCACTGAACTCATCGCCTTCAAAATTTTAATTTTTAGATTGACAAGGCCATGGCTTGTAGTATTAGTTGAATCATATAACTAACTGAACTGCTTCTGAAACTTATATAGGCCCTATTGTGGAAAGATAACTATTACCATCAACAGGAGAATAATTGTCTGACTTTCAACTCCTAAGCAAGATCAACAATGTCTCTCACAGAACATGGATTGGGCGTTTAGAGTAGGCCCTAAGTGTTAGTGATTGGTTTAAAAAGGGTTAGTAGAGATGTCATGTTTTCATCATTTGTGGACGACGGAGTATAACTGGAGGGTAAATCTATTTAAAGTTACTCTATTGTATATTTTGTATATGCCCCATGAAGTTGCAGAAACGGTTAATTTATCTTAGACCCATTTCATGAATTCTCGCTTCATCTTAGCATCAGATGAAACAAACGCTTTTCAGAAGTAAATGATGTTATATTCTTTAACAGATAAATACAGATGATTGTGACAGTTTTCGCCCCACGTTTTACTGATAACAAAATTGGAACGAAGTACATTTAACTGCGTAAAATCTGTACTCTTCAGCTATGTAGTACGATGAAAAGCACAATTCAAGATGGTAGCTGCTGCCATGGCAGCTATGTGGGGTTTGAACTTTTGTGTCTAGTTTTCCTCTAATTAAACCATGGTGAATTCATGGAAGGTCTAATGGTTAAAATTGTTTGGCCCAGTTGTTTTCAAAATGATTTCCAATTCAATAATTCCAATTCAGTCTGTCTCTTTCCTTGCAACATCTGCCATTTTTGCTGCTGCTATTGCGGATAAATAGCATTCTGGTCATTTCGATGGCAGTGACCCAATTTGCTAAACTGATGTACAGCATGGAATACCATGGATGTACGAGATCGCTCATAACAAATTAGTTTTGGATGAAACTGTTTCAGATTTTCGTCCCCATGTGACCAGCAAAACTGAATGACAGTTTTGATTTCCCAGAGGAGATATTTTGAAATATAAAAACTACAAATTACCAACATGGCTTAAAGCGAAACGAAGATGAATATCAGTTCTTCACACTATTTGTTTCCGAAAAGGTATAAGATTATATTCGTGTTAGGTTTGAGCAAGAAATTGTACATATAATAAATACAACATAACATAAAATGGAAATAATGAGATTATCTCTCTATTGACAGATATCTATAAATATAATTGGAATTATAATACGTTCTTCAAAATCATAACCATTAGTCTTTCCTACGCATTTGGATTTAATCTAACATCTGCATTATATTTGCTCATACACTTTCTTCTTTTTTCCATACTGTAAACATTGAGTCCTTGATTAAAATTTTGTGATCATTTACCTTCTGGCTGTTATGAAAATTTCGTCCTTTGTTTGTCTTTTTTTTTTTTTTTCTCGACTACCCTCGCATCCTTCATTAGCTTGGGCTTTGAGGCGTCAGTGGCTCTAATGAAAGCACCTAACAAACAATCAACAACAATACATACCTCACCTTGGTGTCACAGATAAAACAAACATTGGTTTAGCCAAGTGCCATAATATTATATCTATGTAGCACATTTACTGATAAGAAGTGTTTCTGGGGCAGATTCGTGATTGTGTGCACGGGATGGGAGCAGGCATGTATATGTATGGCTGTCAACGAAATCCTAAACTCACTTTCCAGCACCATAACCCTCTCCTTTTAAGATTTTCAGATTATAGGCTGATGTCAGCCAGTTCCATGGCAAATCTTTGCATTAAAATATATACTTGCTGACAAAGAGCAGACAATGCGTGTGAAGAAGTAGGCTAACATCAAATAAAGGACACTGTATGTGTGTCTTATGAAATACATGTAGTAATAATTAATGGATCAAGTATGAAGTAAGACATCTTTTTCTTTAGGTCGGGAAAAGCTCTCTTATCATAAAATCTCTTAATTTATCCTTAGCAAATCCTCTTTAAACCTTCAAATCATCTCACATTCAAGAGGAATCTATATGGCATGTGTGTACAAGAATTGCATTGCAAAATAATAATAATAATGAATAAAAAAGAATAACAGCTGGCAGGAAAACTGTTATCTTTTTCTCCTGTTAAAAGTAAGATTCATTTCCGTTTATCTATCGTGTCCTGTGGACGTTTCTTCGTTCGTTTAAACTGAATTTAAAAATAAAATAAAATAAAATCTTTCCAAATATATTGGCATGGGAACATTGTAAAAGGTCAGGGATACTTGTGAAGCCAGCCCTGTATTATCAATTGTAGGTCTATTATCAGTCATTTTGTAGTTCTTTGAAAGAAGATCTCAATCCTGATGCTTTAGTCACTCCCTCTTCTATCTATAGAATTTCCATACCGCCTCTTTTTTCATCATCATTTTTTTTTTTTGTCTAAGACACATATTAATGTGCCGAACTGACATTTCCGCGGATTTGCTGCTGTAAATGCACAATTCTTGTTAATGCTCTGAAAATGCTATATATCGGCAGTCATCTTCCGTATTTGGGGGGGGGGGGGGGGGGGGGGGGGGGGGGGGGGGGGGGGAGGGGGGGGGGGGGGGGGGGGGGGGGGGGGGGGG
>JBCEWB010044290.1:0-11114 GCA_039654565.1 Peronia peronii | reverse complement strand
TCTTTTTTTTTCCCTTTTCCTCTTCTTCTTCGGTCCCCCCCCCCCCCCCCCCGCCCTATCTCCTGGTCTCTCTCTCGCGCGCGCGTGCACACACAATTGCAGAGGAAGATTCCATATCATTGTCATCTGACATCTTAACAGTCCCACACTCAGAGGTCGAGAGCACCACATGGAATTGAAGCTTTTGCTGACCTTTCATAGTATAACTCATATGTAACTTACATCTATGCATCCAAACCACCTACTCTATAAGTTAAAATTAGTGAACTGAAATTTAAGGTAAATGAAGCTGTCAGTCTGTTCCTTTGGCCCACCTGAGGAAGATCTTCAATGGGCGATAATCATGTTTAAACGGCATTGTGAAATATTCTATGCCTTGTCTCCCTTGGTTCCCATTGGGCAAATTCTGGTCATTGATCGGTAAATTGTCCTATTGGACAAAATATTTTTGAAAATTTGATGCTGTCATTTGAATGAAGAAACTTTGTGGTTGTCTTTGCCACACATCATCAAGATATGAGAATTTGCTTTTATCATAGGTGCTTTTCTTGAATGCTGTAAGATTTAAAATGTAATTTTGTTGATCAGGCCTGTATCGCAACGCTTAATTTACATTATTCTGTGTTACACCGGACAAGAATTACAGATATGCATAAAGATGATGAAAGATATATATATATATATATTGTTGTGGTATAAATATACATATATATTATTGTTGTATTAACGTATTAAGTGACAGTTTTCGTCTTGTAGATTGATGATAATGATGTGATGTTGACGATTACGTCCTCTTTCAGTTTTTCTTAATTTTTTTATGATGAAGAACCGATTTGGTTTATAAAAATTGGCGTTTATGCATTTTCCCCTCATCTGAAAATACTTATTTAATATCATTTATAAATATATATCACGGGCAAATTATCATGATAACAGTGCTGACGATATCACAGTGTCTTGTTATTTGACTATACCCAGGGCTCGGTGTGCAGTGATTGTATGATGACGACATGTTGTGGACCCTGCGCTGCCTGTCAAATGTCCAGAGAAATGGACGCCATGGGCTTCTGACGTGTATCTCTACTGCATCGGCTTGGTGGACAGCATCAGTGACGTCATGGATTTCTGCGTACACTTTGTGATGTGTCGCTGCTTATCCCGTTGCCCAGCAACCCTGTCAATGACGGAATCACTTTGTATGCAGCTTATGTCATGACACTGTGTCGGTTTAGATAACAAAGGATGCATAGTGACTGACTTTCTGATAAATTGGTATACAATCGGAAAGCAACACTAAAGAACTCGTTCTGTTCAGTACTTGTTGGAAGAGATGAACTCTAGCGTTGTTACATTGATAGAATGTTACTTGAAAAGTTTATAAACATATTATTATGATGGTGGAAGTAGAATATCATACTAAAACATCACAATCATTATTATATTTGCTTTATATTACTGCTTTGCTGTATCTTGTTACTAAATTACACAAAAGGTTGATATTGAGAATGAGAATGTTGTATCACAAGAACCATTTTGTTGCAGAATATTACACTTAGTATCCACTGTTTATTCAGTTAATCACACAGGAAAGTATCTTTTTTTGTAGAACTTTGATAAAACATATTGTAAATCCTGCATCAAGTGAATTTTGGACTACTTTCATGGAATGTGGCTTTTCAGTTCTGTCCGTATGTTTGATTGTCTGCTTGGCTGTCTTCACTTCAGAATCACTTTCCATTCTCCTCTTTTTTTGTTTAAGCCTGTTTCTTTTTTCTCTTTTCTCTCTCCCCCCCCCATCTCTCCCTCTCTCTCTATCTTTCTCTCTCCCTCTCTCTCTCTCTCTCTCTTGCTCTCTCTTATTGTGGGCCTATCCCCTGTCTTTCCTTGCATCTTTTATTGTAAGTGAATGAGACATGAATAAAACGGATGAAACGGAGGAGGGAAGGAATGAATAAAAGAAGAGTCGAAGGAAGGAGAGAGAAGAGGAAAGATTGGAAAGAATGGAGGCGGGTAGGACAAAATGATAGAATGAAGGAATGAAGGATTAGGAAGAAGAGAGAAGGAAAAACAGAAGGAATGAAGGGAGAAGAGAAGACAGGAGAAAAGGAGAAAAAATGAAAGAAGAAGAGAATAGAACAGACACTAGATAAAAAGACAGTGAGAAAGACAATCTGTGAGCACATTCTATAAAATAAAATTACAATATTCTCTTCACGGTAGGAAAGAACAATCAACTGTTTTTTTTTCTCTCGGAGTGGCTGGAGCTGTAATGACCATAAAATGAAATATAAGTAACTGGCCATGATGAGCATAATCCAAGCTTGTGTTCCAATTGAACACATTATGGCATACACATATCGTCACCAGGACAATGTTGAAGAAAACCAATGCGATATCTGTATTGTAGCTCTGTTGGAGGGAACAACACGTTTATCTTTCTCTGTCAAACTGCAGCTTGAGACCATGGCCTCTCCTACGTCGCAGCTGGAAATGATGATGCTATATTGCTCTAAATAGACACCTAGAGGAAGTCAAATGTCAGTTGTTTTTTTTTAATTTCACCGATATTAGAACGTGTCAATAAATAAGACGGAGTCGTGATCGAACAAAGAATTTTCCTTGCTGGGAAGTTTTGGTGTTCTGTTTATTTGTTTTAATATTATTTCTTACTTCAAATTAATTATATACTTTCATTTGTGATAAACACAAACATGAATTAGCCTTTTTTTTTTTTTTTCTTACACCACTAAGTTATTCCCCTTCTTAAGTCCATGTACAGGTAATATAAGATTAGACAGGCGATGTGAAGAAGAAGAAACAAAAATCACTTTTACTCCAAGTCCTGTTATTTGAAACAAGTGTGGCTAAAAATTATGAAAAAAAAAAAAAAGTGACAATGAGAAAAACAAAATTTCGTCACTTTTTCAGACTTGTTTGTTACTCTTAGTTCAAATGACATGAGAAAAAGCGATTTGTTCCGTCTTTGCTTTGCTTATAAATTATACTCCTCGTAAGTGACAAAGACAAACACTTTGGCTGACATGACAGTCAGAATGTCTCACTCTTCCTTTTCTTCATGTGCCAGTTATCCAATATATTATTTGTATGAAACTGTACAAGAATAGTCTGCCCAAGCCTTCCACCACTTCATCTGGGATACCCCTGCCCCCTCCCGTCTCCTCCCTCCCTGCCCTCGCTATTTCTATTATTTTATTCTCATTTCTCTACCTCCCAATGTACCAGCAAGAAGAGAGGCTGGCGCCACAGCGCTGAAGATAGCAAAGAACGGCAACTGTTACTCCTTCAAACCGCTGAGCCAAAGCCGATTACTCCCTTTCTTGTCAGTGTTCGCACACAGTGGTCGGCCCTTGGACCAGAGCTGTTCGGTTGAGAAAAACTAGACCGAGATCTGTTTCGCTAATCATTTGTTTTGAAGTTGAACAAAGACTTCTCCTTGCAAATGGACGAGCTGTTTTGTGAGGTTTACCCAGCATTATCATTTAGCAAAGTGTTCAGATGTCTGTACTGTATTAATGAGGGTTTTGGGGTTTTTTTTGGTTTTTTTGGAGGGGTTTTTTTTTTTTTCATTCACCAAATAACTTGCCTTTTACTTGTACACTGGGCGTAAAGAAGTCATGTAAAAAGCAAATGAAAACTACCTTAATTTTGTTCCTTTCAATAACATTCACAACGTGCACAAGGGAATCGTCTGAAAAATTCATTATAGATGTTTTTTGGGGAGTGACTATAGATTTGTTCCAATCAAGCGAACGGCTGGAAATTCCAGTCTAATTTTGGTAATGGGGTACAAACACTTCAAACTGTTCACTGCCACTGACATAGAAAAACACGTAAAAATGCACGGGATCGGTGACAACTGTTCTCGGATCTCGTGGTGGAGCGGTAACAAACATCAGTGAGTGTTTTGTTTTTAGCAGGAGGTACAAACACTCCTTCGGGAACTTCTAGGTTTTTGTCTAGTCGAATATGAACTATTGCAGCCATGTGGAAAGTTTACTTAGGTTTGGGCCAGGTGAGCATTTTTAGTCAGATTCATCTGGTTACTGAAAGTTCTGTGGTGAGCACTGGTCGCGAGTCAACAGAGTTGAGGGTACATGGCATCAATAGCCGTTGCCTATTTTTTTCCCCTCCTCATACCTTTTGTGTAATTTCTTTCAAATAAAAGAACAAGATTTGTTGTTCTTGTTGTTATTGTTTGTTCTTGGTTAAAACTCCACGTGCCTTGCAAAAGAAAGTGATCTGGCTGAGTATAAAAAACAAACAAACAAACAATCAAAAAGATGGCTCACTGTATCCCAGCATGGGGAAGATCGGCCAGAGAGTTGGTGGTTAAAGGTGCTATGGAAGGGAGGAAACTTTCAAACACAGTATGGCAGCCTTCTGTACTGGGGATGAGTCTTACTTAGTCTGGTATTAATTTTGTCTTCCAATGGCCTTGCTGAGGTAGACCTAGCTAGTTAAGTGCGCGGCGCTGTCGGTCTCTTGCAGAAATAGCATTGACAATGTTGTTACACACAACCCAGGCACAGCAAGATGGTCTTGGGATATGAGGAGAGACAGATAGTATGCACTATTGTAGAATGTTACAGTAAATAATATATGGCTTTCAGAGTGCTTAGATAGCTGGCATGTTATCAGAGTACCTGATGATGGACGTTATACAGCAACATAACTGTAACCTGAAGAAGAACAATAAACGTTCATGTAAGTATGCAAATTACAACACACATGATTCCGAGTTATGTTATGTGGCATTGTATTCATTGCATTATTTCCTCGCTTTATGTGATGGATAGACAGTCATACTGTTGCCTTTCCTAAAATGCTATTTGTGGTGCACAATTTTTTTTCAGTCTTCAACCATGCAACAATTCTATCGTGTTATTCTGTTTTCAGCTTTAATACAGGCTGTTTTTCTACTCGATCCTTTGGAATTGAAGTTTTGTTTTAAAAGATGATTAACCGTTTTTCCATCGTCCAGTTTTGTGGTTTAAAGATCCTCATTTTAATTGCTTAATTACCCATACGTTTCTGATTATAATTATATATTTCAAATACAAATGTCCTAAATATTTAATTCAGGTAGCCTTACTAAACTGAATTGTTTTAACTCTGAAAATTTGCAGGTAAAGCATGCAAGGCAAAACTAAGCCCTTCAGTCTAGATGTGACTTTGAATTTAACTGGGTCAAAATCAAACGAATTCCCTAGAAGTAAAATGGAAGACATACCATGGGAAGATGGCTCTAGCGAGGGAGATGACACAAGTATAGATGACATGGATATTTTGGAAGAGGTCGATGACAACATTGACGATGATTGTGAAAACGAAGGAGATCCCGAACAAGTACGGAAAGAGTGGGTGGAGACGGAGAATGATCCGGTAGAAATGACCAATAACGACACAGATAGTTCTGGAACAACTTTGAAAACCTCAGGCTATGCCAGCTCAGGGGTGGTGGGGGCGGGGGTAGCCAGATGGCGGGAGAAGGCTCGAGGTCACGTGCACGTGGCGACCTTGAAGTTCGGCTGCCAGAAGTGTATGCAGATGATGAAGCAGAAGTACCTACGTCACTTCCAGCCCAAGAAAACAAACTCCATGAAATCTCTAATGGTGAGTAACGTCTTAGATGTTGTCGGTGGTAATGTCACTGTTGTTGTCGTTGCTGTAGATACTGATTAGAGATGATGTTATTGCTGTAGCCATAAGGCATCGGTGTTGTCTTGGTATTGGCTGTGACATTATAGTTGTAGAAATGATGTTGTTGTTGGTGACACAGACATTTATTTATTTTTGTTTTGTTTTGTTTTATTTTTACACATATTCATTATTTATTTCTTTGGTTCACTTGCTTGCTTGTTTGTTGATCAGTCGGTCAATTTGGTTAGTGGGTCAGTCAGCGGATCGGTCAGTCAGTCGATAGGTAGGTCGGTCAAGCAAAAGGCCACCCCCGAAAATGATGAGAGAGTGCAATATCATAGAAAAGTTCAGGGATCAATGTAGATGTCATACTGGTGAAATACAAAATGCAGCAGTGCAGAAGAAGTTACAGTCGAATCTCGGAGACCAAAGTCGTCAGGATCCCATGATCAAAATGAATTTCATAGTAAACAAAAACGAATCGTCAGAACTAGTAACAGTGTCCAAGCTGACAGGGCATAAGAGAGGGAAAGAGGAGAGGGGGGAAGGTGGGAGTGAGGAGAAGAAGCGTTCGTCAAAATTACTTCTACATCTGATATATAAACACAATGAAAGAATTTAACACTTTCACATCAGAAGTGCTGTTCAGTACAAATCTATACAAAGTAATTCACAGTTTAATCAGTTCATAGCAAATATCTCTAAACTTTACTATCATCTAAAGTTAGATCCTCTGCAGTGTCACTGTAAATGACAGTAGTATGCATCACTGTTGCCTCTTGCCACGAGGGTCATTGTTTATGCCAGTAAATAGTTTTTCGTCAAATGACCAAAACGTCTAGTGCGGGAAGATAAAGTTGTGAGTTCTAGTAGCATAACAATGTAGGTACAATAGTTGCTGAACTGATTGTGTGAGGTGGTGGTTGGGGACAGGGATGTTGTACTGTTACCACAATGGGATATTATTACCGTACTGTTTATTTGATCACTTACATTCCCACCGACAATACATTGACCCCCGCATATATTTTCTTAGAAGGGCAGAGAAAACGAGCAGGAGACGATACCGCCATATTTCCAATGCCATTACTGAAATTGTACAAGAAACAATGGAAATGAAAACTAAAAAGAGGCAGGGAGAAGAAAAGACGGACAGACAACATCCAAGGGTGAATTAAGAAACCATTTTCGGAGACCGGGATCCTAGCACACAACCTCGACCGATGGAGAAAACTGATGCACAGCTTGTCAGGAGCCGCCTCATCAATGACCTCAGACTGAGTTAACGGCTACGAAGAAGAAGAAGAAGAATCTCACTGGTAAGGGAAGCATAGCTAAATCTAGGCCCTGTTAGTCACTGAACTCTAGGTACAGAATTCACACTGACTAGTAGAGATCTAAACTTACCCGTATAGGTGTACACCACCCTATACACACATACATCCGCACATAAGTCCCATATAGCTCACACACACACACAGACACATGCACAAACGCACCAGCCCGGAAACAAGAGACAAAAGCGGCGGACACGTTTGTTTATCCTGCAGACCCAGACTACAGATCTCCATTCCGCCCTGTGCACCCGCAGAAATGCCGGCCATTGTGGCACCACAGAGTTAAGCTGATTAGCTCAGCCGTTTGATGACACTAGGGGAGGTAAGGCATATAGCAAAGGGCAGTAATTTGTCATACAACCATAGGTCACAAGGGATTATATCCCTTGGTTATAAATACGCAAATTTAACGAATGATTTTATCATGAGAGGACGATTGGAATCAAATGGTTGTCATTTTATCAGTTACTCGAAAAAAATGGACCTCAAGCAGAGACAAACAACATTTCAATGCAGTGAGCTTAGCCGATCATACAAAAACAATGAAGTATCCTAGAAAGAGGAGTGGCCGTGGCCAGGGAATTAGGTATCTGCTTCCAGGTGAAAAACTTACGAAATTCGAATCCTACGGAAAAGATCAGAAGATTATAAACTGAATTTTTTTTTGGTGACTCAACGGTCCCCTGACTTTGTTGGACAGAGAAGTCCAGCGTCCAGCTGGCTCGGACAAGAGCGAATAGATTACGGTGGTCCCTTGCGTACGTTATGCATGATAACGAACTCTTGACATTCAAAAATCGGATGAAGAGTAGGCGGAGACGTTGCTGTCCGGGCTAAATTTCCAAATTCTCAATTTCTACCCACAACAATTCTTCTCACCCAAACTGGGCAAGCACTTAAAACAGAGATCATCCGACTTTCTTAGAACTGAAAAACTAAAAACAGAATAACAAAAACAAAAGCGGTTGATGTTCAGCACCAAAAGAAATTCAATCAAAATATTGAGACGATAAATTGTAATCCGTTTTTCTCACATTGTGGGCCATCTTCATACCTACTAGTCGGCCGTATAGCCTTGCGGTAAAAAATCTTTCGAGCTTTTTCCCCTCTGCATTTTGGCTTAGAAACAGTACGGTGGTCTACAAATGTGAAGCTGAAAAAGTGCTCAGTTTTAGCGTTCTCGATCCAAGTCACTTTAATTGCTGAGCTTTCACCTGGAAAGTTTTGTAAATAATCTGTTATTCAATAAGAAGAAAAAAAATCAAAGGTGGACTAACGGAAGAGTCAATGATTGAACTACCGCGAAATATTATTGCTTGTTCTAAATAACATGAGTTAATCTTTAAAATTGAACATTTAACGACTACTACATACACTGAGCTGGAGATAAGGTCAAATAAGATAAGACTGAATAACAAAGATAAGATTGAATAAGATATATAAGGTAAGATCGGGTGAAATAATACAAATCATATACAATAAGATGAGAGGAGATACGATAGTTTAAGATCATACAAGAGAAGATGGAATTATATAAGAAAGACAAGATGATATTGAATAAGATTATGTAATCTAAGATGAGATAAGATAAGAGATGAGATGAGACAAACTCTATTTGTCCTCCAAAGGAAATTCCATTCAGTTGATGAGAGACAGTAGATCTGTGTGTGCAACAAACAGTTACACATATGTGCATAAAGACAGAAATATCACTAATAGTATTTCATAATACTACTCAATACTAACAATAACATCACTGAAATTAGTTAATGAGATTTGGTAGAACTTTCCTTAGGTAAGCATTCGTCTGCAGCATGGTGTTGATAGAATGAATCATTTGTCTTTCTGTTCAACTGCTTATTCAACTATTATTATTAGATCTGATATAATACTGTAGTTATATCTTAACCTTTCTAATCCAATAGTCAATGACCATCGAATACAGTGACTACTCAACCTTTTATCATTCACAGAGCTTACTAATCTTTGGCTAACACTTACAGTTAGATCTCAGTCATTATCATAACCTCTACCCACACTAACCCCCTCCACCCGGGTCTCTGGTCACCGCTGACCAATGTCCACTTTCCCTGCCCACTAAGACAGTACTCAGGTCTCCCGAGAGCCGAGGGGCAGATCTGGAGAAAGGACACAGTGGGATTATCTGGACCGAGATCAAACACGGCCTTTTGTTCTAAGGGCTAGCCACTGGTCAGTTGGAAGCCCTCTCTTCTCACAGAGCTTAGGATCAGTACGTCACTGGACTCTGTGCCGACCATATGTGCCGTGTGTCCAAAGTGTTCTTTATTATTGTTCTGTTTTATAATGGTGATTAGCCAAGTAGTAATTTATATTTAATGTTTTGTTATTTATTAAGAGATACTCACTGAGCACATTTATCACTAATTTCTCAGAAATTTGGTTATATTTCGTAAGGATATTGATGATTAATTTTAGAAAATTAATTATATTTGCGGTTATCTTAAACTGAATTGTTTAAGAAATATATATTTTTTTTCTGGAAAATCATTTTTCCTTTAAAGAACTTTAATTCCCCGGGATCTTTGATCGAAATTGTGATATTTGATGGTAAGTTCAGAGTATAGAAATATCTCTGGTTGTCATAATATCAGGGTCGAAGACAAAAGCGAACAGTCAGACTTCTTCAAGAATACAATGTCCATTAAGTGCCCAAAATGTATGGAGTCTCTGGATTTCAGTGATTGTTTCTCAGGACAGCAGATGATGATCAACAAGTGGGTCAAGACTTTTGTTATCAATGAATAAAAACTATTTGACAGTGTTAATTATTAGAGTTAGTGTCGTATATTTTTCAACAACGCTAGGTGTTGTGTTTTCCCTGCCAAGGACGGACAGATTATGTTAATTATTGTGAGGGCATGTGAGCTTTTTACGGCGAAATCTCTATCTAAGTCTGTCCTTACAGTCATTAAAACCAAATGATCCTGGTGACGGGCAGAGGCGGTATCTTCTCTTAGCTAACAATTTGTAACGATTCAGCATAGCTTTTGAACATTAACTTTATCTCTCTCCTCTTCTTTCTCTCCGCCCACGTCCTCTTCTGTTCCTTTCTTGTCTTCCTCTTCCTTCTCTAGCCCTTTTCTTTTCGTCCTCGAAGTTTACTTCTTTTTTTTTTTAACTCTCTCCATGGTGTTTGTCTTCTTCAACTCTCCCTAGTTTAGGGCCGTGGAATTTTTCCGATAAGAATGAATAAGTAATGGTTGCCTCGATGGAGATTCAAGAGATCTGAAAATATGGCCAGAAATATCTCTATATTCAATTTTTCAACATGATGTTCTATAGATTGTTTTTGTGTCGTTAGTGTATTGAGTTGGTTGCTGGTAGAGAGTTCGTCTTCAGTCTGAAGACACGTATATTAAAAAATAATAATAATAATATTTCATGAAGTTAATCTTCCTTCTGAACGACTTCAAGTCCCTGTCAGTTTCCCAAGATCCATACCGGTGGTTTTTGTCTGATTTATAACCTTTGAGCGTCAATGCTGAAAATGATCACTAAGAGTACAATTATTAGGATAACAGGTTTCGTCTAGACAAAAGACCATGTCGAGGTGCAACTGGAATGGTTTTCTTTTTCTTTCTGTCTTTTTTTTTTTTTTTCGTTTTAATGATAGTTTGCTCTTGAGACTATTATCGATAAACTTCGGATAGGTATAGCTGTGTTGATTAGTCAATCCTCTCTGACCAGTACTCTAATTTGCCTTGTGAGTTTCGAATCAATTATTACTGTTGTTGTTGTTGTTGTTGTTTTTCATTAATTTTGTAGTTTACTAGTACGTTTTCACAGTTAAATGATATACAGCTGCATTAAAATCTATGGAAGTCTAAGTAAGATCTAACCCAAGCCACAAAGAGACAAAGCGATGAGTTTTGAAAACACAGCCAGTTGTGAATATAGCCAGAGGATGGGTCAGGTGTATGAGAGACGCTCTGAGAGAACATTACTCTGAACTGAGGCTGTCAAAAGCAACGACCTGTGATTTTATCAGCTACACTTTCACCGACGATTTTCACTCGCTAATTGTAAACGATTATTGATGATTGTAGTATTTTCTGTCCTGAGGCCGTCTAGAAT
>JBCEWB010044279.1:0-14482 GCA_039654565.1 Peronia peronii | reverse complement strand
CCAATGATTAAGTGGAAATCACAACAACAAAATCGGGTCGGCAAAAAAAAAAAATGTCAGAGAACCGGTGATAATATTGGGTTGGATGGACAACGTTCCGGTGAAATAAATTGGTTCCACATAGCATTGTTGTTATCAGGTCATTTGTTTTGTTGTTGTGAAGTGGACGGAGAGTGTGGTGGCGAGAGGTGGAGGATGGAGGAGAAAGAAGTAGAAGGGAGTGGGGGAGGAGGGTTTTCTTGAACAACCTAAAGAGATGTTCACTAATCATAATGTCCCTGCCAAGTAATGTCAATGACAGCAATGCAATCAAAGATCACAAAGGCAGATTTATCCGGGCTCTAAGCGCAAGCGACAACTATTCTCATATTTTACTACACACAAGCGCATAGACACTGATCATGTATATCCTTTTTCACGTCGATCTATACTATTCTATATGTGCCTTTCTCCCCCTCTGTATATCTGCCTGTCTCTGCCTGTTCGTCTGTCTCTGCCTGTCTGTCTGTCTCCCGGTGTCTATCTCTATCTTTCTGTCCACCTGTCTCTCTGTCTGTCTTTCTCTGTTCATCTGTCTGGGTCTCTTTGTCTTTCTGCCTACCTGTCTGTCTGTCTGTTTGTCGTTCTGTCTTTGTCTGTCTCCGTCTGTCTATCTGTCTGTCTGCTTATCTGTGCGTCCGTTTTGCTTATTTATCTGATCCGCCTCCCTCTTGCATACTTCAAAACAGCAACAACAACAACAACAACAAAAACAAACAGCAAATCGCATTTCGTGAAATATATTTATCGCATATCCTTGATTGGTTGCCATAAGTATGAGGAACGTGATGTACAATGGCAGACCGTTTTGACTAGCCTTCCTACTTTCCTTTGTCAGACATAAAAGGTGTTGCACAAACAGTATAAACATAATTTTTTTGCTTGAACTCTATCTTTAAAAATTCTCAAAAAAATCAAAGTATGAGTACATCTTTTTTTTTTTTTCTTATTGAAATCTGTAATGATTTTATCATATTTTTTTTCTGATGACAAGAAGTAATATGATTTTCTTCTTTACGCTGCCTGTTCAACACCTCTTGGAAAAGGCAAGTAATAGGGCTGGTGAAAAAGATCTCCCATTGTGTCACTGTGTGTATATATATATTCCTCTGCCAAACAGCATAAGTGACTATTCCTGAACAAGTGCTTGAGGAGCGCTAAGGAGGATCTTTGTGTATAACTTTTATCGGTTCACAAAGAAACATGTTTTTCTTAAGCCTTTCAAATCCTTAGAAAATAGGATTATCTCGGCTTTAGGTGGCTGCCTGTTTTTGCTGAACGTTTTTGTGGGTAGAAGTTTGTACATTTGGAAATTTTGTTCAGACAGCGGCACTTCGCCTACTCTTCATCAAATTTGACCTATCAAGGGTTCTTTAACGTGCGTAACGTACAGACGGAACCTCCGAAATATATTAGCGCTTATCCAAGAAGGCTAGACGTCGGGCTGCCCTACCCAGAGGAAGCCAGGGGACCGGTTGAGTCACTGAAAAAATGCAGGTATTCGATCTTAGTGTCCTTCCATCCTCCAAAGAGAATTATTTTCATCATGAGGCAGACGCCAAACCGTATAGCCACGGCGACCCCCTACAAAGGACAGAGATTTAAACGACCACGGTGGTCACGAGTAGACTACAGCTCAGATTGGAGCAGCCACAGCATGGTACATAGTGCAGCCGGGTGTGCCACGTGCTTGTCAAACACTGCACTATGTGTTACGTACTACTTACTACACAGAACGCACAGTCAAGTACCAAAATGCATGTCCCACATCTGACAATGTGTGCAGCTGAAGTCATACAATTATTCATTTTTATGCTACTATAACTTATCATATATTATATCATATCTATATTACATACATCATGGGATAGATGGAGACTTCATACATGTATACATGTATACTTCATACATATATATATATATATTACATACATCATGGGATAGATGGAGACTTCGTACATGTACTACTCTCATAATATCAACCTGTGACAAGCAGTTGTGGCGTTATTATGACATCTGTGGCCAAACGTTCTTCACCGGTGACTATCAATCCTTCTTCAGTTTTTTTTTTGGTCCTTCTTGGTCTTTCTTTCTTTCTTCCTTCTTTTCTTCTTACTATCTCTTTCTTTTTAACTCTTTTTTCCCTTGTCCTCCCCACGTCTTTCTTTCTCTATTTTCTTGTTACCTTTTTAAAAGTTTTCGTTATTTTTTCTGTTCTCTTTCCTTTCTTTCTATCCTCTGTCTTTGTTGTTTCTTTTCTGCCTTCTTTCTTTCTTTTTCAGTTCTTTTTTCTTCTTCTTTTTTTTCACAACCCTCGTCAGTCTAAGTATATTATATTCGAAAAGAATGGCATCTATGGCATTTCAAATTCCTGTAGAATGTTTTCACACTTATTCAGTAAACGCAGTCAGTCTTCCGTGCTTATATTTCCAAGATACATTCCAAAGACACCAACCACATTCACCTCTAATTATGTGTACGTATTTCTATACAGAAGTGAACCCATTTGAATAAAAACGCTCTGTATCGCATCAAACGCGGAGTGCCTTAATACAATGCTATGTTGAATATAAATAATGATATAGTACCTACATTTCATATAGCTCAACGTTCCCTTCTTCCTTAAAGACACATTTCTACACTTAACATCAAGATTTATGAGGGGAAGGCACACCGATCGACCATCCGGCTGAACAACCGTCAGGCAGACGAACAAACAGACAGATACACAGACGAACACAGAGACAGAGAGACAGCCGGACAGACAGAGGGACGAGTGGACAGACACACTGAAGAGGCTGTTGTGACAACTGTGACACAAATGTTGACAATAGTACATCACTGAGCACTACAACAGACACAGCCGCTGCCGTTTGGACACTGACTCCCACAAGGCCTCGTAATACAGACCCCACTAAAAGATAAGTGTAGGATGAAATAGGCGCTGAAAAACACGACAAAGATGAAAAATACATTTTTTAAAAAATACAAAAGCGGAACAACAGTTGGGATAGTTTATTCACATTCTGCTAATGACATCATCGTTGTTTGTCTTCTTTGGCACGTCTTATCTTCCCGAGCACATACGGAGAGATCCAACATTTAACGCAATGTCATGAGGTAGTAACGAAAAAATAAGCCGCCCGCAGGAAGCATTTCTGATTTCATCTGAAGGTCCACAGCGGTAGATATTTGGGACCTTTACGTTAAACAGTATATATCAGAATTAGGGATCATTGTGAAGATTCGCAGCTCTGCATATCAAGAAGTTAAGACCGATCAGTGCTCAAGAATTCCTCGAACATCTTAACTATTGGTCCTATCCGAACACCAAAATCTCCGTTTAGAGAACAAGGAAGGCAGACGAACAGCGACCGTGCAAATACAGCTTGTAAGACTCAACAAAAAGAAGAGGGGGTGAAGCATATTATTGTCACTCTGGCACAGGCACGGATATGGCCATTATTGTACTTTAATAAACAGTACCACTTTCTAAAGCTGCGAACAAGCCGTAGCATTCAGTCTACGCGAGACTATAATCATCTACTTTTGCAGTCAATATCAAAAGCCTCCATAATAATTAACATTCCTGGATAATCGGCGTGGTGATAATCATCTATAGAGATCTGCATCTAACAGAACAAAATTATATATATATATATAAATATTAAAAATAGCCTCTCAGCGTAATCAAAGATTGGAACTTAGAAAACAACCAGCAGCAGCCAGTCGCTTAAATGTGAAGTGATACAGCAGTGACCTCATTCTCAGCCAACGATATGTTAATATGATATTCTATGATCAAATAATCCTAAATCCTCAGTCAAGCACGCGCTCAGGAACCGTGTGTCATGCTACTAAATGTGATCACGCGGGTTTGTGTATGAATCTGTGTGTGTGTGTGTGTGTGTGTGTCTGTCTGTCTGTAAAAGCGTTCGTTGTCCCGGCGTGTACGTGTGGGTGAGTAAAGCGATCCCAGGGAGGGTCGAGGATGTGTGAGCCGCTGACATTCCACTCTGTGACCAAGCAAGCGTTGTATTTCCGTGCCGGCTGGCAGAAAGAATGGGATAATGGCCGCTAATGAGGAAAATAACACCGTAATTGCTCCACACTGCATTGCCTTTTTTTCTCATAAATTCTCATCTAGGACCATCGGACCAAAACCTAACTGTGAAACTCGAGTTGTAACTTTTCCGTTAGTTCTTGCGCGTGGGAGAAAAGGCAGGCCATGAGAGGGAAGGTATAAGAGACATGAGAGGGAGGGAAGAGTATGAACTTACTGAACCAAAGATCACAGTTCAATGAACTAACCAAGACACGTTTCTCGCTTTCTTCATGTGTCTCTCTTTACCTCTTTTTCCTTGTGCATGTCTGTTCATATACTACTACTACTACTACTACTACTACTACTACTACTACTACTACTACTACTACTACTACTACTACTACTACTATATATATTAGATGAACGGAAAGAAAATTTAAAACTAAAAATAAATATATACCAAATATATATATATATATATATTAAATTTTCTTTCCGTTCATCCCATTTTCCACTGCCCATTGTCAAGGCGATGGTATGCTGATATTTACTCTTATCTGATCTCAGATCCACCCTCCTATAGGTGCATCAGTCAGATTCTTCATCTTTCCACTCTTACATTTTTGGGATTGTTTGTTTTTCTTAAGCTTTTCATCCTTAGACAGTAGGATTATCTCGGCTTTAAGTGCTGTCTGATTGTGATGAGAATTTTTGGGAAGAAATTTACATTTTGGAAATTTTGCCCAGACAGTGGCACTCCGCCTACTCTTCATCGATTTTTAACTGCCAAGGGTTCTTTAACGTGCGTAACGTACACATGGTACCTCCAAAATATATTCACCCTTATCCGAGAAGGCTAGATGTCGGGCTTCCCTACCCAGACGAAGCCAGGGGACCGCTGGGTCAAAAAATGCAGGATTTCGATCTCCCTGTCCTCCCATCCCCCATGGGAGAACCTGCGATTCGATCCCGGCCATAACTTCACTGACGTGAGTTGTTTTCACAATCAAGGAGACGCCAAACTACATAGCCACGGGACCCCCGTGGACACATAAAACCCCATTCGCCTTTTTTATCTTCGATTGAGTCCAAGCTTAGCTAATTTGTTAGTTCGTTTTTCTGAGCCGGCGCGTCAGTCATTGCTATTTTTCATAGGTATATGTAAATGCTCAGATCACCATCATAGGTCTGTCACTACTATTTGATTACATTTTTCATCTGACAAAGACTTATATTTGATTCATGGCACACAGCAGACAGTCTCAGAGATAAGTTCCATTCGTATGTCCCGACGGTTCAGAGAGAGGAAAACAGTCATTTATATATTTCTCCAATTCCTAAATTAATAATAGCGTTGTTCTAGTTAATTTAGTGTCATTGCTGTGTTTCATAGTATGTACGGCAGAAAGCAAAAAGTGCATACAAGAATACAGCAAGGACGTTCTACAAGGACTTTGCTATGCTAACAGAGCGAGGCTTGACTCAGTTAAGAGAACCTGCCTCGCTAAATCCTTTGCCTGCTACACATGACCTGAGAATGCCACTCGATGGTTGTTATTCTCATTTAAAGACCCTTCCTAACGATAACATGCATTTCTTTTGAACAAATATGAACACGTTTTCTATGCCAATCCTGACTGCGCAAGTTCTGTTTCTTACTATGACTTTGTAACCTTGCAAATAAAGATGCTACTGCATAGCTGTGGACTTGATATATCACGCGTACGTATAATAGTGAGGTATCTTTTGAGACTGAAGAAAACGACAGGGTGCTGCTATCATGTACATTTTTTAAAGAAAACTATGAGGTAATGATGACTTTTCAATTCCACGGGGACAATAACTGCATCCACACGATCATCTACAGAAATATTCATCTTCGCAATCAAATATATTATGTGGGTAGCTTGCAGGCCAAATCTCAGCTAGCCACGGGTCATTCAGGCTGACACATCTCCACAGATAGATCGACTGCCTGGACTGGCCAGTTCATTCCTATCATCTACTACACACTGCACCCAATTTCAACATTTAGCCCCATCTGCCACGGTCATTTTCAATATAGAGGAGTTGAAACAGGCAAAACCTTATGGATCAGATTCAAGTTTTGAGACAACTGAGTTTTTTTTTTTTTTAATTACATCCCCTCTGTTTTGCATATAGATCTAGAGGGCACTAGACTTCGGGCTTTTAATTTTCAAAACAATGACCGAATGGGCAGGACAAGGATAACCTCGTAAACACGACAGGATACCTAACATTAAAAAAAAAAAAGAAGAAGTCGACAATATTATGTGCAATTTCACTCCTCACATGTACATCAGTTGTCCGGCAAATTCTGTTGTTTGAACTATAGACAACAAAAGATGTGTGAGAGGGTAGAGATAGGAAAAGTCTGATAGTCACAAAGAACTTGGAACAGCTTGGACAATGGTAGTTTTCCGCCGCCCTGGCTGTGGAATTGTCTGAATGCTCTGATACAAGAATTCCACAAGAGAGGACTGGATGAAACCTGCCACACTTTCTCCCACAACCCCATTAGGTCTATGTCAACAAAGATTCCTAGGGGGATAGGATCTCATGGGCTCGCACTGTCCACCGAGTTAACATTGCCACAGATATCTGACCATTTCTACATAAGTCAAACCATGACTATTGACAAAAATATGGGTTGCATTATCCATAGATATCCAACATAGACCTGCCCTCCAATCCCTTGTACACAAAACCTGCCTTTTAATCCCTTGTATGCACACATATCTTCCAATCCCATGTACATACATCTACTATCCAATCCCATGTACATACATCTACTATCCAATCCCTTGTACACACATTTAGCTTCCAATCTCTTGTACACGCACATATCTTTCAATCCCTTGTATATATATCTACTTTCCGATTCCATGTACACACATCTCTTTTCCAATCCCTGTAAATACACCGATCTTCCAGTCTTTTGTACAAACACCTATCTCCCACTCCCTTATACAGACTAGTGTTCCAATTCTTTGTACGCACACTGATTTTCCAATTCCTTGTACGCATACCTACTTTCCAATCTCTTCTACACACACCTATCTTCCAAATACGCACCTATCTTCCAATCCAACTATCTAGCCACTTCTTTTCTTATCCACCTATCTACCAACTGGCGTATACCCTTTTATCGCGGTAGAAAAGCCTGCGGGATTGCGGGCCAAGCATTAAATCAACGACCTCATCATTTTCGATTTTTCGTTCGAACTTTCTCCACCTCTCCACTTGTCCCCTGCACTGTGGCCTCATGAAAATGAGCTGAGAGAATAGGATCACCCAAAAACCAAGAGGTTTGTTAAAATGTGAAAAGACTTTTGGCCTGTTCTCTCATGTCCCGAGATCAACTCTCAAAAGGAGCCAAGTCAAATCACATCCGGGACAAAAAAACCAGGAATAGGTCAACACAAGAGCAAGAGAAAGTTCACACCGTTCCGACAACAAATAGTTGTCCGCTTCGTAAATAAACACAGTATCACCAAGCTGCAATAATACTGAAAATATCTACAGAAAATAACTGAAGGCCCTCGAATAAAAAGTATTCAATAAATGTTGAGATAATTTATTAGAAAAACATAAAAGTGTTGTTATTGTTGTTTTTCCTAAGGTCATATGCTATTCGACAGAAAAGGCGTTTTTGGTTTCCTTTTGAGATCTTTTTTTGCCTTTTTCTATAATGAGGTCGCATATTATATTGGTAACACCTGTTTTACATTTTATAGACTGGGTGATTGCACCTTAAACTTTTTCTAGGCTATCCTTGATTTTTTTTTCTTTTCCTTTTCTTTTTCCTTTTCCCTTTGTCCGCTACTTACATCATCATCCTAACATTTTAAGGAGACTATAAATTTGTTTTCTTTGTATCTTAAATCATATAAGTTCACCGTTTGTCTAAAGATAAAAATAAGTTAAATCAAAAACCTCCTGTGAAGGACAAAAAGAAAAATATCAATTTACAAAGTGTTGAATGTGATGATGTAAACAATAGGCAAAGGGAGACGATCTTCTATCACACGCTAATATACATCTCATCTATAGTTTCTGAGTTATGATGATGGCTCAATGTCATCACTATGTAAGAAACCTAATTTAACAATCATTATGTTGTTTCCTTAAGTCAAATGTTTCAATGTCTCTGCTCTGCCACATAAATATTATAGATGTCTGTACGTCTCCTTTGTGCAGAACAAATTTAGTCGAATTTCTCAAATAAATCAGCTTAAACTGATTTGTGGAGTGGCAGTGAGGAAAATGTGACTGACTAACTTCCGAAAAATTGTGGGCCCGGTTATAGTAGGTTTTATGCTGGAACTCTCAGCCTTGATGAGGGTTTAGTGACAACACTTTGAACAGTGGATGTTGTCCGTACTAGGACTCTGAAGTGGTGGAGTAGGAAGGGGAGGAAGGGACGGCGAGTGATTTAATCCCTCCTGACGGTGGTGTCCACTAAGATTTAAGGACTGGCTATCGATTTTGCCTCCAGCTTTTTGTGCCAAGTTTTTAGTTCCTGATTTTTCAGGGCGGTCTGGTGGTTCAACATCTGGGACAGACCATGGCAGGCCTGTTTGTGTTGGGATTTTACAGCACATCAGCACGATGACGGCTACATCGCGCCTAGCACTGTGGGATTCTTTTACGCGCTAAAATTCAACTTAAAATGTATCACATTTATCGCATATAAATATGTGTATATTAGTAAAGGTTTGGCAATCAAAAACTCTAAAAGAAACCATGACAGGAAAAAGAACAACAAAAACAAAGATATCAAAGAGCTGACCGTCTGAATCAGAGAGATTATGTGCAATTGATTGGTTGTGTCATGGGTTACAATAGAACTACAGTTTAATACAGGAAAAAAATCAGACTCTGTGGAAAGCTCTGAAATAAATTCTTTTTCCCATAGATACAAACGAATTCTATAGACCCTACGGCCGCACGACGCAGCATGTACTGGGGAAAAACTGCGCGAGGCCGGAGGCAAAGAATGAAATATCAAAGTTCCTACATCCAAATGGGACAGCATGTGCCCGAGCACATCTTACATACAAACATACACATACTGTGAAACAATCAATGTGAAATACAATGACAGACTCGCAGCTTTGAGATTACAGGACGACGGGTGAAAACTGGAAGGCAGGGTTAAAAAAGAAAAAACAAAACAAAACATCAGTTTGAGTTTTATTATTTCACAGCGCATCAGCATGGCCAAGCTAAGGCTGTACCCTGATAATAAAGAGGAAGGGGGAGGGGTGAGAGAGAGAGAGAAGGGGATAGAAGGAATAGAGAATAATGAACTGAATTACAGACACGACACTATGATCTGGGTCTTTTATTGCCTATGTGTTTTATTCATTGTCCATCATCATAGGTCTGTCACTGCTATTTGAGTCCCATCCTTTCCTCTCCCGCTTCGTTACTGTCTTTTTATGGCTATAGTTGTGTTCATGCTGGGCTTTAATTGTCTGGTCATGAAATTAGAAAAAAGCGATAAAATGTATCCTCACATAGCCAAAACAAAAACTTAATCTATCATATTGTGTTCTTCCTCTTTCTCCACTCAAATTAATCATCTATTAAGACAATAACAAGACAACAACCATAAAAAAAAATTGTGGCAAGAGAGAGAAAGAAGAGAGGGGGGGGGGGGAAGAACCAGCAAAACGATAACAGAACAAAGAAAGATCGCCTCTGGATCATATTGTCACACGTTTTCAATAAGCGATAAAAACAATACAACATATACACAAATAATCACACAGCGAGACACGAACTACAGATCCCTACGTGTAAATAATATATTTTTTTTTTAACGTTAATTTCTTGTTCTTCTCTTCCTCTTCCTCCGTCTCCTTCTTTTCCGCCCCACAGTCTCCCTCGCTGGCCATCAGTGGAAGCTTTGCCTTCTTGTCTGCTCCTAGCAATGGTCCATACCTATTTCAACGGAAGCCACCAAAGTAAACTGGCCGAGAACACGAAAAATGTTGAACATCACATCAACTCCAAAGAATGATCTCTCTGATTTCTGAATTTATCATTTGATTTCCTGCTCCAGCTTCCGGGTCGGAAAAATATATAAAATATTTGCAACAATGCCACAGTGAACTTTGCAATCGAGTCTTCTAATTCCTTTATCTCACTACCCACGGTTTCTCAATATACAATCTTCAGGGGACATCACGCTATGCATCGATCTCACTATACAGTTTCCCGATCTCGCGATGCAATTGCTCGATCTCATTGAACAATTGTTTCATATCACTTGACAACAGTTCCATATTATTACACAATTTCTCGTTCTCACAGGAAGACCTTACAATCTCATCAGACAATTGCTCAACACTATCAAATTTTCAATCTCTTCAGACAAACTAACGGTATCACCAGACAACTTTTTTCCTCCCATTTTCACTAGACAATGCTGTTGTTCAATCCCACTACACAATCTCTGTATCTTTCTCAGCACTCGGCGGTCTAACGAGGGTACTTCTTGATCTATATATTTCGGCCTTAACAGATATAGTTATCTGATGCAGGTTTCTGATACCGATTCCCTGACGGAATAATAAGATATGGACTATCTGCAAACAATGTCAGGCAAACTTTTGTATTCCATGTTTTCGATTTCTTTGTCCCACTAAATACTGTTTTTCTCAATCTTCCCTTGGTACAGTCCGATTTCATCACGCAATCCGTCGATCTCACTAGACAATTTCTCGATCTCACGAGACAAAGTCTCAGCCTTACTGGACAGTTGCTCTCTCTCAAATGACAATCTTTCCATTCTGCTACACTATTTCTCGATCTCACTAAACAATTCTACAATCTCACCAGACAATTTATATTACCAAATTTTTAATCTGCCTCGAGGCAATTTTTTCAGGCTTTTTTTTCTTCTTTTTTCAATTTCACTAAAAAAACAATGTTTCTCAATCAAACTAAATAATCTCCCCATCTATCCAATTACATTTCCAAGTTTACAATATTACTGCGGCCTCAAGAGACTCAGTTTCTTTATTCCCGTACTGCAAATTTTCCATCTCACAATGATATGTAGATTCTATTCCACCGAAAGAATCAAATATTAACTGAACAGGTTCTCCCCCCCCCCCCCCTATCATTTTGAATGTTTGAGTGTATTAAGTGTACACGAGATACCTGAGGCTGTATCTCCATTTTATGTAAAATTAGTTCTCTTTCTAATATTTGTAACAGGTCCATTAGTTTTGTGCCAATGACGAGGTTACTTGCTGTAAAACAGAACAGAAAAGATCAAGGACGAGCTAACAAGTTACACCCAGGCCTAACTCTCTTGTATCTCACTTGGTTTTTGAATGATGGCTAACTACCTCGCAGCCAATACTGCATTATTATCCCAAGCTATCCCTGAGTTGGTGCCGGTTCAGTGTTCTAGAAATCTGATTGACGCGTTCGTCTTGCCTTGCAATGGTGTCTGTTCGACATTGTGGACACGTAACTGTCAGGCGTTATGGTAAACGTCTTCCCATAGCAGCTGTTAGCATTATTTCTTTTAAATTTATAACTTAAACTGGCTCCGTCACAACCAGCAACGCAAAGACCAATGGAAAATTTTGTACAGGAACCTAGACTTTTTGTTAAGATAGATGTCCTCCGTTACTTCGAACAGTTGCAAAAAAAAGTTTTCGTAATGGCCTATGTGACAACAGCTTAAGTATATATATATATATATATATTTTTTACTCATAGTGCTAGGCTACAATTACCACTATGTACGTAACCTAATTCAACAGTCAATATCTGTTTCACTGGTATAACACTTCAAAGCCATCTGCCTCATAAACAGCGTACAAATCGAAATCCCCTTCTGCGCAAGACCATTTGTCCATTTTCTCAAAACAACAAAAATGGGCCATGACGCTATGGCAAATTTCTGATGTAAGTAATACCTATCTTCGTAATACACCATTGTATTAGTATTTTTGGTTTCCGTACATCTGACATCATTCTACCGCTGAACAGCTATGTCTTAATAACGAGCCCACGTTTGAAATTCGATGTAAATACCACATCCAAATCTAAGTTGAAAAAAAAAACAGAACAGACAAACTACAAGAGAGAGGACAAAAAAGAACAAAAAAGGAAGGAAATCTGCCTGACTTGATCATTGAGACAATCACAAAACATCAACGGTCATTCCTATGATGAGGAAATTTGATTAAGTTTTCCTTCTGAAATGTGGTTGTTTTCCTTTTTTGTTTTTCTTTTTCTTTCAGACGCCGTCAGTCTCTGATAGGCCAGGGTAGGATGAAGACTTCAATGATCGATCGGTCGGTGAGCATCTCTTAACTCGACACCTCTCTTTTCCTTCCCTCCCGCCATCACGTTCTGTTCTCTCCACCCTCATCCTCTTCCTCTCTTTCATCCTGCATCTTCTATTTTCTTCTTGCTTCCCTCACTTCCAAATCCTCTCGCTTGTGTCTTTCTCTCTCTCTTTACTTCCCACTATTCCCTCCTTTCTCTCTCATTTTCTTTCTCCATCTCCCTCTTCATTTCTCATTACGCCATCCAGATTCAAACCGAACGGTAATCTTATACTTTCAAATATTGCTCTTTTTTTGCTTGAGATCAGATCTGAGATAAAATAAATGTCATTACTTGATGTCTTGAATTTGTTTTTGACCCACTAAAACACATACTCTTCATGGAAAACGGACTGAGTCGCTTGTTCTCATGGTGTTATGCTTGGTAATATCATTGTTGTTAATATTGTTGTTGTCATGATCGTTCTTGTTACAGTTGTGGTTTTGTTGTCAGAGTCATGGTTGCTATTATTATTTCGGTTCCTATCATTGTTTTTGCTCTGCTGCTGATATGGTTGTACTTTGTTATTTTTGTCGTTGTTGTTGTCGTTGTTGTCCTTGTTGTTGTTTCAACGTATTAAATTACTATTCTGTACAGTGAAAACAGATTTATTTACAATGCCCTTCTATCGCTGCCGGATCCATAGAGAAGACAGAATGACATAGGGAATTGGATGAATAGGCAGCATAGTGCCCACCTATTGCTGACTGTCTATACGGAAGATATAGTTCACTGAGGAAATTGGATTCATAGGCACCATAGTACCTATCTAATGCTGGCGGATCCACAGGCACCGTGCATCGTCATATTTTGAAAATAGTCGGTTAGGGCTAGGATTTGGGCTAGGGTTGGAGTTTAGATTTAAGGTTGTATAATCCATACACATTGTATGTATGGTGTCTGTCCAGCCCTGACTGTGACTGATCGATAGGCATTATGTAAGATTTAGGCACAAGAAGTTATAGTTAACTCTAAGTAAAGAGGCTACTATTGAAGCATGCAGTCAGAAATGAAACCCAACTGAACACTACAATATCAATGACCTGGAGTAATGGGAAAACCAGCTACATTCTAAAATGTTTCAGTTTGAGTTGCATGTCATTCAATAAAGGTTGTTGTCAGGAACGCATTTCGAGATTCAGCTGGGTTTAACAGAAGAAGTCCTGTCTTTACATGAATTTTTTTACCTATGTTGAGATGCACACCATACCATCCTTGAGCAAATATTCGGCAGTAACTGTTCACCATGTGATGAGTTTCTCCGACGCACGATATAATATAATTCTGCACCCTGTTAACTGGGCCATTGGGTCAGACAACATACTACATGCCAATGGAACAATTACCGTCTCCGGAGACGAATAGCAAGCCTTTGTGAAATAGTTGATGGGATCGCGTGATCAAATTATCTATCTATTACATCATGTATGTTTCATGAATCCTCGGTCCGAACATACTTTTCCATAACGTACACAATATCCAGGATGTTGTCGTTGTTGTTGTTGTTGTTATTGTTGCCATCATCTCAAAGGCGCATCCCGAATTCGTCTCACATCCTAAAAGTAGCTGTGATTATGGGTGGTCAAAGGTGATGGAAGGATGAGAGATGCGGATGGATGGAGGGAAAAGGGGAAGGCTGGGATCAATCAATGTTCCCTGTAAGCCCTGTCTATGATGAATTTCAGAGCAATTCAAAGATAATGTGGATATTATGTAAATATCGCTATCAGACAAGCGAAGTGATCAGATGTGAGGGGAGAAACTGGAGAAAAAGGAGTTTTTTTGTAGGTTGTTTTTTTTAATGGGGAGAGGGCGGAAGACTGAGGCTTTGCAATAGGTATGGCAACAGTGAGTGAGTGAGTGAATGAGTGAGTGAGTGGGTGAGTGAGCGAGGGAGCGAGTAGTGGTGAGTGAGTGAGTGCGTGAGTGAGTGAGTGAGTGAGTGTGAGTGAATGAGTGAGTGAGTGAGTGAGTGAGTGAGTGAGTGAGTGAGTGAGTGAGTGAGTGAGTGAGTGAGTG
>JBCEWB010044248.1:0-14483 GCA_039654565.1 Peronia peronii | reverse complement strand
GTGAAACCCAGAGCCGATCAAATTCCTAGAGTTTGATATTTCATATCTTAAAGAATAAACTAACCAATCCACATGTCAGGATTTATTTTTGGCTCTAAATGACAGTTAAAAAATGCTAAAATTACCTCTTCAATCTGCTTTTCTATCCGGTATGCATCCATTTCATCCAGGGGTGTGAAATCCACTTCTTTCACTTCTTGTCTCTCAATACTGGGACTGAGAAGAATTTTTCAAAACTTGTATTCAGCAGTTTGAAGTGGGCCAGTACAAAAACTGACATTATAGTAATTTGAAAGCCATGATCAATAGCTTTTCCTAGCCATGATCAATAGCTTTTCCTAGCCAGGATCAATAGCTTTTCCTAGCTATGATCAATAGCTTTTCCTAGCCAGGATCAATAGCTTTTCCTAGCCAGGATCAATAGCTTTTCCTAGCCATGATCAATAGCTTTTCCTAGCCAGGATCAATAGCTTTTCCTAGCTATGATCAATAGCTTTTCCTAGCCAGGATCAATAGCTTTTCCTAGCCATGATCAATAGCTTTTCCTAGCTATGATCAATAGCTTTTCCTAGCCAGGATCAATAGCTTTTCCTAGCTATGATCAATAGCTTTTCCTAGCTATGATCAATAGCTTTTCCTAGAATCTGGGAGTTACCCAGATGAGAAAATTTCTAATACATGGACTTGAGTAATTTCACTGTCGATTTTTAATTTTTTCTTTTTAAACCACAGTTTTCTGATTTCTCAAATTAAACAGAAGAGACCAAAAAAAAAAAACAAACAAACAAACTGATTTCCCAGTTGCCTCCACACTATCGAACCTGACACGTTAACACATCTTGAAAAGTACTATTTATCAGATGTGTCTGTTCTTCAGATTCCCACCAGCCGAACTGATTGGGAAATCAACTTTTTGTCTCTCCCATTAACTGAGAGATGAGGCTTAATTGGACAGAAATATTCAGTGATGGTATGATATTTAGACATCTTCTTTGAGCCACTCAAGAGAGTAATGAGAAATGTGAACAAAATCAATCATAATGAAGTTGAACTCAAGAGACAGTCTTCCCTCATGGTGGGTTCATCTTTCACGGCTCCACTTTATCGTGTTTTTTTTTTTTTTTTTTTTTTACATGTACATGTATATGTATTTCTGTACTGTGGGGTGTGCCATTATAAATAAAATGGTGAGTACCCCATATAGAATTTAAAATTATTTACACATGATTAAGATTTATAATTTTCTCACTGTAACAAATATAGGGTAAGTTAGTGTGTAACACTAGAGAAGGTTGATAACAGTATGGGGGAGGTCTGTGAAGGTCTGAAATGTAGGTAAGTAACAAAATAAATATAGCATCCCTACTTCGTGGATTTTCACTTATAGCGGGCAGTCCTGAAATGTAACACCCGCGATGAAAGAGGGAATACTGTAAATTTATATGACAACATGTGACAGGAGGGAAATTTGAAGATGCTACGGACACTAAGATACATGTATGATAAAGTGTGTACTAAAACATCTACTCCTGATTTACCTTGGTGGACTTTCAGCTGGTATTCTCGGTTCATTTTTTGGTGAGATTCTATGATGTTTTGTCCTTCCTGGTGATGATGAAGCTTAGAGATGAAAGAAAATTTGAAAAAAAAAAGGAAACTGAACAATAGAATAATCCTCGTATCGAACAAAATCTCACATTTTAAAGCCACTGCTTGATGGTTCCTTCCATTCAACTATGAGACATCTATCTATTTACCATCTAAAGACAGGATATTAGGAGGGTCTTCACAGGCTAATTTCAAGGTAAGTGATTTGACGGCAAATCAATTTAAATTTTGTTTTTGGACGAAAATACTATTACAAACGTTAGGAGAGAATGTCTGAATTTTCCATATTAATGGAAAAAAATTATGCCATTAGAAACAGTAAAAGTGCTAACGATATAAACTGAATTATGTCTGCACGAAAAGTAAACCTTCTGCACCTTTAAATATCCCTGAATTAAAAACAAGCGTTTCTCAATTTCTTTGACTAGAAAGATAAAGATTTATTCTATGAAGTTATCCATGAAATATCAAGTATATCAAATGGCAAATACAATTATCTAAAAAAAAAAAAAAAAAAAAAAAAAAAGACATTCCATACATTGCGTGAGGCTTTGAAAAAATTATTATCATAAATTTTGCACATTTTTAAAATAGACCTAGACTTCAGATAAGCTTGATGGAATGAAAGAAAAAATTGATACGGGTTGAAAGTGTGTATCACTTGCAGATAAATTTGATAATAATGGAAGCAGTTAACAAATTTTATGTAAACAAAAACAAAATTACCATTGAAGAACTCAGCCAGCTCCTGTCTCTCTGATCTTCGTAAGTGATTTTTGTAAATTTCTTGGCTTATTCCATCATGAAAATCAGAGAATGCATTGGTATGCCCTATTTGTAAGTCGGATTTGCCTGAAAAAAAAAATGAAGCCGAAACGTCTTTTATTGAGAAAACACTGAGAAAGTGAGGACAAATAGTTGCAGAACTTATGTAATCAACTATTACATTTATTGAAGACATTATAAGACAACATTTGTTTTGCAGTAAGTTGAAATGAGACGTAAGTCACTGGGCTAGAACCAAGAAATCGGGTTATGAATGTGATGAGAGGGGGGTCAGACATCGACTTTTTTTATTGCAGAAATCAAAAGTGCATTCATTTCTGAACAAGACAGTATCGGTCTTACTCTCCATTTATAAATATTTCTTCATTAAAATCAGATTTTTGTGAGATAGATGTGTAGATTTATGCGTTCTGCCCTTCATTTAAATTTGATTTTCTCAAAATTTCAGTCATTGCTGGGGGGTCCCTCTTTGTCTCTTTACACTGCAATATCTCTGGCTAGAATAAAGTGAGCTCAAAACCTTTTTCACCATCTAAAAGAGTATGAAATAAGCTTTTACATGATACCAAAAACCCCATATGGTGAAAAATCGACATACATCTCATTTTGACTGGCTGTGAGATATTTTAACTTGAAAATAAACGTATGCTAGAGCAAGTACAAAGTATTACAGAAAATCTACTGGCAAAGCATCAGTATAAAAAAAGTGACATCATGCAAAGTTCGCCAACTATCGAATAATATGGATCCAACATTTTGTGGTTGTTTCAGTAACTTAAGAAAGCCATTTTGTTCAAGAGATAAAGACATGAAAATGACACTTGGACGAGGCATTAGGTGTCTGCTCTTGCCAAAAAAACTTGTCACAGTCTTGAAATTTAAATTCCACCAAGGGACGGTGGATTAGAACCTGCATTTATTTTTTCAATGACTGAATGACACCATGGCTTCTTGGATATGGGTTAATATATTTTGGAGGTCCCATATGTATGTTATCCATGATACAGAACCCTTGGTAGTCAAAAATCGGATGAACAGAAGGTGAAGAAGACACCATTATCTCTGCAAAAGTTCCAAATTCCAAATTTCTACCCACAGTAATTCTTCACACCAACACTGCGGTCTGGCCAAAATAATTTATTGTCTTTGGATTGACAACCCACATACATAATGATCAAATAGGAATAAATTAAATTTTCAAATCTATTACAGATTTTAAACAGAAAAAAAGAATTTACAAACACTTCATCAAATTTGCTATATTCTACAACATAGTGCAGATACTGTAACTGAACTATACTCATTAGGAGATCAGACATACATCAGATAATAACAATTGTCTTTTCTGCCCAGATCGCCAGCTCAATTTACTCCACCCACCTGTCTCATGAATAAATTATAATACAGAGTAACACAAATTTCATACCAAAGACTACTGACACCATGGATGAGAAAACATATACAACACAAAGTATAACAACAACTGACAAGGTAACATACCCCAGTCTATGTCATCATCTTCCTCTTCTTCCTCCTCCTCGTCTTCTACAACTCCTTCAGTGGTCTGCTCACCCATTTCTCTATATTCCTCCACTTTCCTCTGAGCGTAGGCACCAATGTCAAAAGGAGCTATTTGCACCTGAGGGCTGTCTGGATCCTGCCATAATTACAGTTGATAAGAATAACGACGCTGACTGACAACAATCAAGCAAATGAAAGGCTGAACTGAGGAGAAACAAAAACTGCATGATAATATGTCTTGCGTCCAGGGCAAATGAGTCGGAAGTCGCGCTGGGTGATTTCGAGTTACAGTTGTTTTTTTACCGTTTTTTTACTATTTTCCAACTATGATACCAAAATTGTTCTTTTTTTCAGGTTAAAAAAGGTTAACTTGTTGTTTTGTGCAAACAAAAAAAAAATTAGTATCTTAGTTGGAAAGTAGTTAAAAACGACCAACAGCGGCTGCAGATCTTTATCGCCCGGCGCGACTTCCGACTCATTTGCCCTGGTCGCAAGACATATATAAACTTGAGTAGAAGAAAGAATGAAATGAAACCCTTTCTATTTTTCTAATGTACTACTTTGATCACACCCTAAGCAATCATCGCAAATCAAATTATGCTACTTTCACCATACCTCACGTGATCAGCATTTTCCTTACACAACAGAAGAACATATGAAAAGACACTGCAGCTAATTCTCGTCAAATTTCTCGTTGACTCAAATTAGAATGAGCTCTACTGTGGAAAGTATGAATCTTCAGGTGTTTTGGGTTTTTTTTGCATGTCTATCTTGGAAACCTCTATCGCACTACACAATTCTACATGCTAAATATAATGTGATGGTGGGAGAATGATGATTTTTCTATGTCCCTGATGCAGAGAACTGAGAATATTAACATGAAGAATGTCGATAAAGAATCTTTAATTTTTTAAACTGAAACAGTATGCATTTGGTAGTTTCTAGTGATTGGTCCTGTAAAAAATGTTTTTGCATAGTTTCCCAAGTATTTATAATCAGTGACAGACAAAAAAAAATGAAACTATTTGTCACGATCAAATGACTTAAGACTATATTAGTAGCAAATCAAATCGACAAAGACAATTGGGAAACAATAAAGAAATTGAGTTCTCCCGCACATATTCCTCTAGACAGATAAAAAACTGAGAGCTTGGACTTACACCAACACTGTCTTTTGACTGTGACAGGACCATAAAATCTGCAGGTGACATGAGATGACTGCTTGGCTTTGATGACAAAGGTGTTTCTTCTTTCTGTCCCACCTGTGCTATCGCACCAGCACCCAAAGCCTCAGTCCCTGCTGTGGTATTGCTGTTGTCCTTGTCGTCAGCTTCTCTTGCCTCACTTTCTTCTGTGGGATCCGATACATTGCTCTGCTTCTGTAGCTCTTCAGTTCTGGCCAAAGCTGCCATAACAAAACAAATATCTCTCATTAGCAGGAACAAGTTTTCTTTATTGTCACGTAAAACCTTAATTCATACACCTTCATGACGCAAAAAAAAAATTGGTAAGGGCTATTGCGGCCATGCGGCACAATATGGCGACTCCTCATGAGTGTAAATAAAAACGTAATCTTCCCACAATTCAACAGCGCCAGAAGGATTATGTAACCATAGCAGTAAAATTGACACCCAGTCAAACTTGGATAACTCCTCTATCAAATGACCACTGATTCAGTCCATTACAATGCTTTAGAACTGAATAAATGCGTGATGATTATGGCGTATTCTTTCTGAATCACCCTGTACTTAATGACAGCAATGTTTTCTTATTTGGAGATAAATGTTGTCTCACTTACAGCAGTATAAAAACATCAATATCAATCTATGCTCATATCACTTAACCTGTCATTGTCAATCTGATTGTCCATGCTCGGGTGCAGTGACTTGGGGCTCATTCTGAATAACCATACTATTTGTGGGCATGAAGAAACAGAAGATTCATTACTCCCAGCTGCATTATGTCCCTTGTCCAAATTTCTATTGTTTTATATGAGAATGAACTTTCATTTAATTTTTGGTTGATTCACACTGATCTAGACTCTCCAAAGCTGATAATAAATCTTTGAACAAAAATGTACTTGCTGGTAATTACAGAGAGTTTGGGCATAGTGCATCATTATCTTGACCTCAGACCATAACAATCTGCCAAGATAGCCTTCCGCAGGTGACTGAAAAACGACAAGAGAACGTAACGCAATGTGATCCTGCCGAAACACAAGTAACCCTATCTGATTTAGGAGAAATGATGATGGCTGTGCAGGCCATGTAAAAGAAAATGAAGAAACAAATCAAAGATAAATGAAAGAAGTTTACCTGCTTGTATTGTCTTATCACTGAGCGGATGATCAAGAAAGTGTTCTGTGAGCTGAAAATTATTGAAAAAACAGTTAGCACTACTTCCAATTCATTCCGATTGTAGTGGGAATTTGGTGGATCACAGTGAATTACAAGCGAGCAACCTTTTTCTATTTTCTATTAAATTTCTGACACGAAGTAAAAGTGATCTTAATACATCACGACAAATGTTAATATGAGATGCGACACGATGAAATCAGGCTCTCGTCAAATTTTGAGCATATGGAGTTACTGCTACCAAAGTTAAGCTTATCCATTTCCCTTTCTGTGTGTTAAAGAAGTATTTTTCTACCTTAAGTAGAAATCGAGCTATTGGCAATTAAAGACGATGGGGGCGACCTGTTGCTGCAGCTCAATTTAGTGAGAAAATGGCCGATCACTTTTGTAAATCCTTATTAATCTTTGTCAGCCCATGCAGCTAAACTGCAATTTTGGGGCCTAAACTCAATCTATTTCAGCAAATTTAACACCGAAATGCATTATTTGATTGATTTTGAAGGGCTTTGCGAAGAAAAAAAAAATTTGTAAAAAATTCGTTCACTGTTGCAAAACACGCGATTTCTCCGGTCGCCTCAGTTTGATGAGCGCCTAATTTCATCGTGTCGCGTCTCATACTGTTAATATTATTTTGACAATAACGTAGGAAACTGTCTCAGAAATAAAACTGTCGATGAGCAGCAGTTTACACAGTAACAAAATCTTGACTCACCAAGGCAAGATGTTCCTGCAGTATGGCTCTTCTAAGAGAATACCACATGCCATCCCGACCCCTGTTGGAAACAAAATACAGCTAATAAACGAGCAAAAAAAGGGCTATTCTCACCACCATTATGACACACATATTTTGCTGTTTTGTTTTTCTAAATTGAACATTTTAATTACCTCCAGAACAAATTTGTCTTGCGACCAGGGCAAATGAGTTGGAAGTTGTGCTGGGCAGTAAAGATCCACGGCCGTTTTCAGTCATTTTTAACTACTTTCCGACTAGGATTCTAAATTTCTTTCTGTTTTCACAAAATGACAATTTAACCTTTTTTAACCTGAAAAAAGAAAAATTTTGGTATCATAGTCGGAAAATAGTACAAAAACGGTAAAAAACAACTGTAACTCGAAATCACCCGGCACAACTTCCGACTCATTTGCCCTGGGCGCAAGACATATATATCATTATACATAAATTGTGAGGAAAAAAAAAAAATGGCAACATCAGTTGATTCTTCAGAACTATCATAGAAGTCTAGCCAAAAAAGCTTGAATCAGGCCATTGGTCAAAAAATGTTTTTATCTCAACATAGAATTCTTATTTCTTGTGACTTTAAAAACAAAAAAAAAAAAAAAAGGACATCACAACTAATTTTATGTTTAAAAAAATGAAACAATTTTTTTTCTACGTAAACACGTTGCTGTGAAAGTCTGATAATGTCTACATTTTTATAGATTTCAGGACTAGGCCTTGCTGTTTGATGAAGTTCCAAAACTGATAAGATCTTCATATGACACTTTGACTATTTAACTGGGAATCCACATACAGACTGTCATGTGGAAAAGTGCCGAGATCTACCTGCTGTAGATGAGTGCTTGTCCGTAATTCTGAGTGTCGTCAAACTGCACCAAGGAGACCACTACATCTTTGTGGACGATATTTCTTTCAAAATATTCATTGCTTTGACTTGTCCATGTCTGTTCTACCTATTGTCATCAAAAATACAATGTGACAGAAAAGGTTAAAAAAAAAAAAAATCACACCACACATCTTCGTCAGGAAACAGTATAACCGGTTTACAGATATTCTATGTTAAAGAAGGTGTACAATCTACACTGAATGTTATCAGGTGAGTGATATGTGAGATTTGATGACAAACACTGACATAACACTGCTTTCATTTCAGTTTTTAAAACACACATAAACAAATATCTTTCCTATGTCTCAAAATTCAAACTAGTATAGCCTATCACAAAGGTTATACAAAAAAAAATCTATCTAAAGAAGATGCATGTGCAATACACATTTTTTCATCATTTCACTTTACTCCAAAATCTTATTTTTACTGAATGCTTCATTAGTTGAAAAATATATCTATTCTAATTTCAGTGAAACTACTTTCAAGTTTCTGATATCACAACATGTCTATAAATGTCCTAGTTCATGGCTCTATAAATAACTGTTAGCCCGTGTGAAACCTTCATTCCACAAAATATATAGTTTGTCAAAACTTATAACTCCGATCAAATGAGTGCAAATGTGAACTTACCGGCTTAATGCCCGCTAGGCCCAGCCTCAGAACCTGTGGTGGCAAAAACTCAAATAACTCTTGATTGACACTTTTTACCAACTCGCCCCTCACAATCTCGGTGTAACCAAGGTCAATGTAAAACACATCCACTGTGTCCTCAATGCTGTAATTAATGAAACACGTAAATGAATAATTATATTCTTGCCATCTACATGATTCATCACTTCACATGTAATCAAGAAATATCATGCATCTGCACTGTAATATCCAGCTTCCAATTTCTCTCTGATTAATTGCTCATCACAAGCAAATGTGTTTTAGGAACCACATAGGTTGTAGATTTTATTACTCATCATCACGCTCCCGTAGATTTGTCACCCGTTGGGTCGCCTCTGACATACGATAACAAATTTCCTCCACTTCCCCCGGCTCTCTGCTTTCCTCAGATTTGATTACTACATGGACAAAATGATTGATAAAAAATACTTATTACAAACATTTAGAGCTACCTTGTCTGAAGAATCAGTTCTAGCATCAGTGTCAGAGTTTGTTCTTCTCCCTTCTGTTTCATGCAGGCCAATCGTATGCTGATTTTCCATCAAACTGAGTAATTACTATCGTATAAAACCTTAATTCATTCACTTCCATGTTGTGAAAGAAGCTTTGAGCTAGCCTCACCGTAGTTGGAGATATTGCAAATTGAAGAGAAAGTGCATGATTTCCAAGTTCTGGTTAAATATTCTTGGAAATTTATCAACTCATTCTACTCACTTGCCTGCCCCATAGTTCACCCCACCAACTGGGTTGCCTTGAGTCGACAAGGCAAAATCTGTATGCTTAATTGTATTGGCTATTACTCTGTAACACGTCTAAAAGGTCTTTTGGACACCTTTCTGACTGAGTACAAGAATACTCGTAATAATTGCTCCCTACTGCCAATGAACTATGAGAAAACCTGTATCAGACTAACACCTATAGTCTGATTCAGATTTTCTCGTCGCTTGTTGGTTGTAAGGCTGTGCCCTGCTAAAGTATTCTTGTAGTCAGTCAAAAATGCTCAAATACCATTTTGGACATGTTACACAGAATTACAGCCAATCCAGTTAAACATACAGATTTTGTAATTTTTATGAGTATTTTTGTAGCTATTCAGAAATGACTTATCAAAGTGTCACTTACACTCGTGCAATTCTTGCTCGCTTCCAGTGACAGTCGTCATCATCATCATCATTATCATCATCACATGCCTTGTTGAACTGTTTTTGATTCCGGTCAGCTACCATAACAAAATCTCCTTGGACAAGACTGCCCAGGTCAGCATCATTGTCTTTCCCTGTGTCATTGTAAAATTTATCCAATGTCTGTTGATACTCCTCAAAATCCTGGAAATCTGATTCTACAAAAAAAGAAATACAAATGAACATAGAAATGTTAGTTTGCAAAAGTTTAAACAAGCAACAATGATGACAGCAGAACTGCGCTCAAGGCAGCTAAAAACTCTTAAAATTTGAAATATTTCACCGCAAGTCAAAAGTAATTTTTTAGGAGGTGAGTTAGTTATTTTTGCCATTTTTTATTTTGATTAGAACTATTTTTTAGATGATACAATACAGTTACTTTAAATAAAACGTATTACATGCCCCTTTACGTGTAAAATTTCAACCTTTGAAAGAGAATTTTGAGCCTGAGTAAATTCCTGCAAAATTCTCTGACTAATCGTATCAGATGAACAGAATAAAAATTTGTGCCATTGTAGTCATACCAAAAAAAAAAAGATATGAGTTTCTATTATAATAGCTCATCTTTACTGTGCAGGTACAACATTACCTTTAATAAGAACATGCTTACCAGTTCCAATCCTTATCCAGAAGTTGCTGGGATCTATAACATGTGTCACTTTGCCTTTATATAGATTTAAATTGGTATCCATTCATGAACACAATCTGAAATGGAACAGATCACAACATGTGAAAAGCAGCTTCAACAATACATTTTGTGACAATGACATTTAATGTTCTTATGATTCGAACATCTAAATTACACAAATAGTAATTCCTGGATTGATCAAAAATGAGCTTGTGACTATAAAAAAAAGGTTGACTTTGCAGTACTGGCAATTTTAAATGTGCTTTCAAACTTTATCAGGCTACATCAAAATGGGTATGAATTGAATTTCTGTCATCATAATTATGTGGTGGAATCCTTGTCATAGTGCAATGAATGAAAAGATCTGCAATGTCATCTGTATTCTTTGATAATGAAGAGCGGTCATATTAACTCAGAAATAACATTATTACAAGCCTGGGTCTTTTCTGACGATAATCAAGCGTCAAGGATATTAAATTGGCAAAAAATATCCTACAATTTATAGTCAATATCACAAATGTTACCTATAAAGGCTGTAGGAAGTAGTTTTATTTTTGAAAGAAAACCTTCTATCTCTTTCCCAAATCTTTTCCTTTTAAAATTTAAGTTGTGTGGTTTCCAACCATCTCATCTCTTACAACTAACAACAAAAGCACACATCTCACTCGGTACATCTTCAGATCAAGCTTGATGTTGTTGTTTTGTTGTAAGCAGTCTGATTTTTACTCAAGATTGTATTCAAGACAATTAAAAGAGTCTCAATAAAACTTGGACAATCAGCTGTATCAATGATCAGCACAATCTCTTTTTTTCTTTATATTCTCTTGAAGAGAATGCAAAGTAAAGTTTAATTAGATCAACAAATTTGAATATTTACAATGAGTCAATGATACTGCTCATGGTTGAGATAAATCACTGAGTAAAGGACTCACTACAAGTAGCTAAACGCAATAATCTTAATATAATAATACTTGTAATAATAGTAAAGTACTAGTTAGTACAGGCAATTAACAATCAACTGAGACCATTCTGTTAGATCTACATGACGATTCAAGCTTGAAATTTTGATTTGTACCGTGACTGTGAACTAAGACCTTTCCCTGTTTCGCACAATTATATTGTTTTGATCTCATAATAGATCTAGATCTCTAGATCTAATCCTTCGAAAATATCTAGGCTAGAGTTGAGAGTTTGTCAAGATCTAGACTCTAGATCGAGTTCTGAATGTCTTGAGTCTATATTTTAACCCAAAAGTGATATGAAATAGATCTGTTGGAATCTAGACTCAAGCTCTAGATCTAGATTATATGTCTCGCAGCCAGTCAAAATGAGACGTATGTCGATTATTCACCATATAGGGTTTTTGGTATCATGTGGAAGCTTATTTAATACCTTTTCTGGTGGTGAAACAAGTTTTGAGCCAGCTTTATTCTAGCCAGAGATATTGCAGTTTAAAGAGACAAGAAGGGGGGAGGGGGGGGGCAGCAATGACCGAAATTCTGAGAATAACAAGTTTAAATGAACGGTCGAATGCATAAATCTAATACCGACCTCACAAAACCCGATTTTAATGGAGAAATATTTATAAATCAAGGGCAAGATCGATACTGTCTTGTTTTGAAGCGAATGCACTTCGATATCTGCAATTAAAAAAAAAAAAAAAAACGATGTCTGACCCCCCTTATCACATTCAAAGACTGATTTCCCGGTCCTAGCCCAGCGACTTACGTCTCATTTCGACTGGCCGCCAGACATATCTAGATCTAGATCGTGATTAGATCTATCTAGCTTAGATCTAGATCTTGATTAAAAAAAAAAATACAAAAAAAAACCCAGACTATTGGATGTCAACAGAGGTCTTTCTATGGCCAAGCAATCTGTGAGCAGCTTGCTTGTGCTGCAGCGTTCTGTAGGTAAGCACTCGCAAGCTTTTTGCCTCGCTGCTTGCCAAGCACAGCAAGCACACCCGCTGAGGTGCTTTCTCTTTGCTAGCAAAAATGGCGGCGCCCATCGTGTTCAAGACAGCAAATGGCATTGATGATTGGTGGAGGGGGGAGGGGGGAGGGCATGACTTAGGAGTTTTGAATTTGGCTCTCCATGAAACGTCGGTTCTAGATCTAATCCTACGAGGGGGAATGGGGAAAATTTCGAAACTGATTTTGTTTTTTTTTTCAGTGGATTTCTTGCATAGGAATGTCGGTGTCTAGCTATTTCAGACTGATAAATCATGAATGTTTAGCACATTAAAATTAAAGTCAGACTCCTTAGCCATTGAAATTGGATGGAAAGTAAGTGGAAATTTTGATGTCTGCTCCAAATTTACCCAAAGTCAAATGAAAACTTGTTAAATAATTCCAGAAATGAGATGTAGATCTATTTAGTCTATTTTATTGTCATGTAACCGTCTAAGTTTATATCGAATGAAAATTCCACTCACATACGAGAGAACTGCTGAGCAACCATAAACAGCTGTTTTGTGTTTGCCAAGCACTCCGTTCCGTAAACTGTGCTAGCCAAGCTTTTCAACCTCTTGATGTGATGGTTATCTCAGCTGTAGGCACTACCTTCTCACTGTGGTCCCAGTACAAATGGCATCGATACTGTGAGGATTGCCTCGGCGGTATGCACAGCCAAGGGTCCCAGCACGTAATACTGCAGTGTTGCGGTCCCTTCGGCGACCTGGCACATATCGATTACTGTAAAATGAACCAGTGCCTACATCGATACTGCGATTATTGCCTCGGCGATATGCATAGCGGAGGGTCCCAGCAGGTTAGGGTCAGGCGTTGGTCTTGTTCATTTTACAGTCATCGATATGTGTCGGATCGCCGTTGGGACCAGGGTGAGAAGGTAGTGCCCAGCTGTACAAAAGCGCACAAAAATGTAAGTTTGCGAGCTCAATATGCTCTGTTCTTACCACGAAACGCTGCGCTTGGCTATGGAACACGCCTCAAGACTACACTAAACTTTCATACCTTGCAAACAGTTTGGCAGGTTAAAACATACTTCACTTTCCCAGCAAAATAAACTTGAACTACTGCACTCAGCAAACTTTACTGATTCTAGATCTTTACTGATTCTAAATTCGACTCTTAGTTCAGAGAATTATAACTTTGGAATCTTTCACGTTACGAAGGGAAATTCCCTCACGCCAGTAGTTGCCAGAGATGTTTCACTCCACAAGTTAAATTTGCACGACATATGAGATAACAAGGCATGTTATGTAAGCAAACTTTTTATCCCTTAGATCTAGAACTATTCTTTTTCAAAATAAAGATAGTACAGTAACTGTTCAAAACAGAAACAGAACTTCAATGCCGAAAGGCGAAACTTCATGATTAATTAACAGGAACGGGATTACTTATCTATTATTATTATTTTTTTTAAAAATGTATCTGTTTTCCCTTCACCTTCCCTTCCTCGTCATCCGCCCCTCTCGACCCTTCATGTTTTCCCTCGTCGGCACGTTATTCTACACATTTTATGTAGAATATTTCTCTTGATACTGTCTGTTTCTAGCATAATATATGCATTTAGCTCAAATAGTTAAGCATATAAAAATGTCAGTAACTTAATTCAGAGGAAGCCTACATATTATTATGTTAATTTGTGGAATGGCGTACTTTCTTTTTCAAGCCAGTCTTTTACTTCGACAAAGGACTCGACACTTGTAGATCTATCCTTTGAAAATTATCTATATTGTGTTACACTTGAATACCAAATTAAATGTAAAGAAGATAGATGAATCACCCTCAGGTGACAAGTGGAAAAAAAAGAAAAAAAAAAGAGGGTGAGAGAGAGAGAGAGAGAGAGAGACAGAAGAGCAAGCAATGCAGCATTATTAATAGTCAATAAGATCGTGACTACGGCCCGACCCCCACTCCCCCCTTCCCCTTTTGTTTTCAGTAATGATAGGCCCATCGAACTGTCGAGGAATTTTGTGAAAAGAATTGTGAAAACTATTAATACAAATACATCTAAAGAGGCTTATGGTTGTTGATGGAGTATTTCATATATATATATATATCTATATCTCTATATATCTCTATCTATCTCTATCTATCTATCTATCTATCTATCTATCTATCTATCTATCTATCTATCTATCTAT
>JBCEWB010044237.1:0-14483 GCA_039654565.1 Peronia peronii | reverse complement strand
CACACACACACACACACACACACACACACACACACACACACACACACACACACACACACACACACACACATACTTACATACATACATACATACATACATACACAGCCATTAGGCACATACGCCCCTCCCCTCTACATACTCCCACAATATCTTCTACATACAAATTTACTTATATCCGTCTTTCGTTAGTTTCGCTGTGTGATCTTCCGACTATCCAGATTTATATACACATTTTGATATTCCTTTTATAATTTGTAAACGCATCGTCTATTCGGTATTGTAGTTTATATGTACTGTGATCAACTTTTTTGACGGGTAAATGTATTCATCGTGCTAGGCAGTATAGCCTAGCCACAATCGTGCTGATGTGCCATTAAATGCCAACACAAACAAACACACACACATACACACATCTCTCCTTGGTTTCCTCTTCCCTCCTACCTCATCCTGCTTCATTACCACCACCCCCCCCCCTTCCCCATACAAACTCACACACACCCAGTTGCCTGTAGCACATAAGATGCCACACAACTGTCTCAAGCATAGGATCAAACAGCAGGCTCTTGTCTGTGCACCAGAACCAGGGGTGCTGCTGATGTTGAAGGTTTGCAGTAGGAAATAATGATCACTTCCACCTGTCAGCCACAGACCCTCTTTAAGAAAATCAATCTGTCCCTTCAGGCTGATCTCCACTCCCTCAATCTCCTTGTGCTGAAAGAAGAGCCTTGCTTTGAAATGTAAATACTTTGGTGTATGTTTTGCCCAAATAATTTTGTGTTATAGATCTTTTTGTGGGTGAATCATGTGGCCAGTTTTTTTTCTTTTTTTTTTTGTTTAATAAATATCATTAACATTTAAAAAAAAAAATTTTTTTTCAAGGGCTGAAGGAGGAAGATGTAATTTGTGAACTTGCAGATTGAATTCAAATGAATTTGTGAATATATCTCTTAGAAAGCTTTTAGCATTCCTGTTATTTGCAAAATTGAGAGCGACCAGGATCTTCCATATCAATAATGTGCCTTACAAGTTGTATACAACTGGTGATTAGTTAATTATAATATAAATACATGTATCTTCAAATGTCCCTTCTCCATAATACATGAAGTGATCCCCTTTAAGGGAAAATGAGACCCAAAGGGCAATTAAAAAAAAAATAAATAAACATCTGAAAAGATTTTTTAAATGCTTTAGTTGTCTCATTGGGTTACCACTAGATAATTTATACAGGAAAAATATACTATATCCTGCTTCTTGGCTTGGAAATGGCAAATTGTTGCTGCCAAAATAGGAAATTAATAATAATATTGGAACTGATACAAGTCCAATACACAATAATATGTCTAAATTATGTAAAATGTTTTCTTTTTGCCATTTTTTAAAAAAGTTATATATATAAAAGATATGAAAAACAAACACAAAAATTTTGCACGAAAAAAGTAGATTTAAAATTTCTTCTTTGTGACATTGATAAATCCTGATTACATATTCAATATATACTTGTGTCAAAGATACATGCCAAATTTTACATCATCCGAAAGTTTGGTTTGCAAGATATAAAGCGATAAGTGTGAAAAAGAATAATTTTAAGAAAAATGCGAAGACAAAGAAACATTTTACTAGTTGAGGGAGGTGTCATTTTATTTTGGCTGAAAAACATCCTTAGATCATGATTATGATTTGATGAAAAAAAAATTGAAAAAAAAATAATTGAAAAATGTTGTTTATTTGCCAAATACACTGAATCTGGCCATAATTCAAATTGATCCATAAGACTCATTTCTTTGAAAAAAAAAAATGCCTTCCACTTTTACCCTTAACTAACTGTGTGCAATACCACATCATGGTATCATGAATCTGTAGAGATGTGGAATGAGGAAGTGAAAGCATGTTGTAAGATTGTGTTGAGAGATTATCAAAAGATCACTTCATATACAGAAGATGTAGGGAAGAGGCCTCAGACAGGTGTCTATCTCTGGAACTGACTTCAATATGGCATGCACAATTCCAGAATTAGTTACATTCTTTGGTTTTGTAGCTACTTAGTTAATTTACTGTGAAAAAATAGAGGAGGGATCACTTTAAAATTTATTTTTAGTAAATTTACCTGTTCTTCATATACGCTTCATTGAAAATATTTTCTTAACTCTTATTACCCAAAGTGATGGCTCTGTTGTCGTTAGGTCAAGACGTGGCGGCCAAAGTGACGGCTAAGTCATCACTGAGTTGACATGCTGTTCGCCTTGAAAACTCCATGCTACATGGCTGTAAATGGAACTACTTCAAAACTGAAAAGCTCAACGACAGAAAAAGAAACAAACTTAGCGGGAGTTGCTTGAAAAAGCGGTAGATTTGTGGGTTTTTTTACATGCTATATTGATATATACCCCAGTTTAAGAAATTTATGAGGGAATTAATTCGGTCAAAACTAGAAAATTAATTACGGCTAACAAGAGCTAAGTAACATCCCGTTTTCATCCTCTAAAGTATAAAATGGAAAGTATCTTTCCCATGCCAAGTATTTTTGCATATTCACATACCAAGTATTCTTACATATTAAATATTAAACATCGCTATATGTAGATGTCAGTGGATTTTATCATTCGCCTGTTGTCTCAGTCACATTATCAAAATCCTGCCAGGCATCAGCCAGATTTAATATTGCACTCATATCCAGGCATTAATAATGAACAATAGTTATGGCAATCATGTTAAGGTTAATATTTTTGTTATTTGTTATTAAGCAAGCTGCTTAACATGATCATCGTCATCTCTGAGACAGGACTTCTTAGCTCCAAAGCGTGGGACAAATTTTAATGTTGTGCTCAAATTAGTTGGATTTTTTTTTGAGAAATAATATGGAAGATAAACAGTCATGGTTTACTTTGTCATTGTCATTTTAGCAAGTGTTTCGTAAATCGTGGACAGGCATCCAGTTTGTTTGCTCATCCAGCAAGTTCAGTGTTGAATTCAATGGACATCTCTAAACTCTACTGTTATTGTCTTCATTTTTTTTTCCTCCTTTATTTCTCTCCCTTTGACTGTATGGGTTTGGATGTGGCAAATGCATCTTTTATTGTTCTTCATAGTCGGTAGATAAGAATCTGTATTTTTATGTGGGTTTTTTTTTCTTTTGCATTATTCACTCTAGATCTGTTTGGAATTGCATCTGCTGTATTTTTTGCTTTAGAAAGTGCATTTTGAAATATGTATGAAATATCATGCGTTTGTTTTTATATTGGTAGTTTATTCCTGACTGTTGTATATATCTGTCTTCAGAGAATCCCAAAGTGGAACACTCAGATCCACATCATGGCCTGGATGGAATGGATAGTCCATCAAACAATGTGGCGTCCTTATCCAAGGGAGATGAACTCATTGACAAACAGAGACCTGGCACTATGAACAATGGGCAGCAACAACATGTCAAGTACAACAAGGATGGGGAAGTGGTGATCAGTGACAGTGATGTCATTCACATCCACAGTGAAGACTTAACCAAAGGGTTACCCTCCCTTCAGAGTAGTGCCCACACTAGGAAGCTGAAAACTGAGAGTGCTGTTTATTTCCCACGAGGCTACTATAACATTCCAGAGGGAGGTGATGATGATGATGAGTACACTGACGTCCATTTCAATGGGCTGGATATTCCCGAGGGAGGGGATTCTGACTCTGAGTCCCGGAAGACCAATGAGGTGGAACCATTGGTACCATCAGAAGGAGGGGTTCACTCAGAGGGTGACCTGCAGAGATTATGTGATAGTGTGACATGTGACAATAATGGCACTTGTGCTGTAATAGAGCACAAAGCTGTGTGTCTGTGTCCTTTGGGGACTGATGGCCGCAACTGTGAGAGAGGTGAGTACTCCTAATTTAACTTGGCTCATAGAACTACATTTCTTGCACATAATAATGAGCTTGTGTTGTCATAGGGCTGACTGATTTGGTCTGTAGTTAAATAGAACATCCAACACAACCATGTTTATCTGACTGAGACTCAGACTTGAAGTTGTTTTTCATTTTGTACTAGATGTCAGTGGCTATTCGAACTGTACAATCTTGATGATAGGAAAGTTTATTTGTAAGTGATAAAACTGGATTACTTAAATTTGAAATAGTACATAGTAAAGTTTATACGAATTTGAAGGACTTATGCTGAAGTTGTTCATGCCATTGGCACCTACCAGAGTGAATGAGTTAAAGCTGTGTGTCTTTGTACGTGGACCTTTCTTAATTAGCTTTCCAAAGCCCAGAAGAGCATTTTGGTTACTTTACCAAATTTCACCTCCAGTTTACCTAAATGGCTCAACCTGTATTGAAAGGTGATCTGTCATCACCTCTGATCTTTACCAGCCATCATTTCTTGTTTTCATGATTAGAAAAGAATGCTAGGACAAACCATAGCATTTCTCTGCATCGATGGAGAATACCAGGATGAAGCAGTTCACAGGATTTTCTGCAAATTGGAAGGGTATCATAGAAAAGTACAAAAATCTGAAGTCATGAGTCAACTGCGCACATAATAACCAACAGTGGTACATGCATAATATCCAAGAATGGTTGATTGAGGTCTGACAAGTTCGACTGTGAGAGAGAGAGAACTACTCTCAGCCAATCTAACACATAGAGGTCCATTTTGTGTGCATTGGTATTGAGCTTATCAAGTCTTCTGTATCTGTATATTTTTGTCTAGTGGGAACAGGGGGCTGAGAGTAAAAAAGAACCAATACTACCACAAACAGACTGTAATGGGACATTGAGATATTTCGTATTTGTTTGTGGATGTTGAATGTGATAAATCAGTGTTTCCTGCATAGTAATATAGGAGGCCTTGGAATTTTCCAAAGCAGCTTGTCTTATAAGTGACTTGGGAACACAACCAGTCTCAGGAAGGAAAGATGATTGAAGATCTTGAAGAATTTGAGAAGATAAAAAATGTTCCATTAGGACTGTACAAAATACATATATTATTTGGCCAGGTGAAATTTGAGGAATTGTTATAATTTTTGTTTTCCAGAGTTCATCATTAAGTCCTTTTATGGTTTGAGTAAACACAAACTGGTAAAAATGATCAGTTATAACATTGTGGCATCAAAATACATGTTGATTGTTACGGGAAGAAAGAAAGGTAGTCACTATGTCACATTTTTTAAATTTGCCAACTGAGAACAAGTGGGAGAAAGTCCTAAATGTGCGTAACAAAAATAGTAATATATAGAAGATTTCAAAAGGTCTACAACAGTGTAGTCAGTATATACCCCACTAAAGGTCCCATTACACCGCTAAGGAAGCCTGAATCTATAGCATCAATAAAGCCTACTTTTCACAGGGTCCACTAATTACCCCTGTTTCCAATAATTGTTGAGAAGGCTGGCCCAACCTTTGGCATCCTGCCACAAGGCTAGTTCTCCTCTGGTGTAGCAGACAGCCTTGTAGAACAAGGTTGGTTTTCAAGGAAATGCCAGATGGAAACCTCTATGGTGTTGTAACCTTAACAAAGAATGGCCTAATATTGCTCCGCTATGGGCTGTGTTGGGCAGCCAATTAGCACAGGACTGCATGCAGCAACAATTAGTCCCAGAATCTAAAATGAGAAGAGAGTACTGTAGGATATCTGCGCTCGTTCCTTCCATAGAGCATTTGAACTTGAAAAAATTAATATTTCAGGCAAACCTGTATCGGAGTTCAAAGTTGATATAACCTTCAGTTCTTTTACAATTTAAGCAAGACCAAGAAGTCAGCCCAGTTCATTGGTTTTAGATATGCTCATTTGCTGCTTCATGTAGTTTTGTTGTCATAACGATTTTGAAAGAAGTGACATCCTTTACCTCAGTTAAAGTATTACAAAATGGCTGTTTCCCACTATTCAAATCTAATGATTTTCTCCACCCTCTCATTGATGTATGTGTTCTATTGTCTGTGATTGGTCTGAGGAATGATAATATTTATCCTTGTGGGAATGCTCATACTCACTAAAACACCCAATTATTTTCATCACGTTAATAGTAAAATAATGCTGAACGGGAATGTCACTGCAGCTATTTTTTGTTTATTTGTTTGTATTTTGTTTGTTCAGATACTTGCAGTTACCTTATCAACTCTTTTGCCTCTTTCCTCCTTATCTGTCTATGCCTTTAACTGTAGGGAAGATGTTTCTTTCAGAATGTGCCAGTTGTGGGGTCTTCATCATAGCATTGAATTTTCCTGGGCTACTTGTTATACTGTCCTTCACCTGCAAATATTGCAGTAGACCATACATATCAAAACATCAGTAGATTCAGCCCTGAAAGGCACTGCAGGAGAGAACAACCAGTCTAAGTAATTTCCACTATGACACTAAGCAAATTAGTCACATGGCACACCACGGGTTTACACATATATTCTTTTTTCATAATTTCGCCTTACAATCTTTGATTCTTCAATTTATACACACATCCTTTGATATACCTTTAAACTTGTAAACCTGTCCAATCACTCTAGGGGCAAAATAGCTGTAATTGTGCTGATGTGCCATTAACTTCCAACTCCAAAAAACAACAATCAAACACAGATTCCTTCAATTGTCTGCACAGATGAAAATAGCCATAGCAGTAGGAATAGGTTGTTAGAGAATGATTAAATATTCTACCTTTTTGTCATCCATAGCTTCAGAAGAAGGTATACTCCTCTGATGTCTTTGTTAATTTGTATTGTTAGATGTTAATTATTTTTCCTTACATTTTTGTTCACAGTTTTAGATTCAGGGGTGCGTTACCCCCGATTTCGTGGCACCGGGTTCCTGGCCCTTCCAGTGCCCCAGGACTCATACCACCAATTTCACATCAGTTTGGAGTTCAAGCCGGAATCACAGCATGGCCTGCTGTTATTCAGTGGAGAGATGCTGGATGCCACACGGGATTTTTTCTCAGTTGTACTGGATGATGGAATTTTAGTTTTCAGGTATGTAAATCTTTATCTGCTACTACAATTTTGATGAGGAATAATATATTATCAGAGAACATTTTTTTTCAGCTCTTGGGTCAGTTTGAGCAGATACTCTGCAGGAGCATTATCTTACATGAAAGTTTAGATTTTTGTAGTTTTAGCTCCAGTTTTATCTTACTATTTTAGATGAATCTCATCTTACTTGTATTTGTCTTTTCTGCCAGATACACATGATTTGGATACTAAAAAAATTTTCCTACTGTGTAGAAGTAATTTAGTTAAAACATTTTTTGTTTCCGTTTTATCTTTATTTTTTTCATATGAACTCAAGACATTTATTGTGTGAAGTGAGTTATGTCTATTTCTTCCTGAAAGTGAGCTGTGATTTTTGTTTCAAATATTGCCTGATTCCAGAATAGTTACCAACTGGTAATGTCATGTGAATACTCCACTTACATTTTGTGGTACATCTTTTTTTTTTTTTTTTTTTTATCCATCTTGTTAAACAAATATCAAGTTCAGCAGACACTTTTAATCAAATTTTGTAATATTTGTCTATTTATTTTTAAATCAGCAGTACATGGTAAGTTCTTTGGTTTGGATTTTGTAGATCTATCATATGAGATGCAACAAGATAAAATCAGATGGTAAATTTTTGAGCATATAGAGAAGTGATAGTAAATGAAAGCTTATTCATTCCTCTTTCTGTGGGTGGAAAAATGTTTGTTCTACTTTAAGTAGGTCGAGACTCTGGCAATTAAAGATGATGGGGCCAATCACTTTGGTTAATCATTATTTAGATCATGTCAGTTGTTACAATTTTTGGCTTTTACTGAATATACATCAGTAAAATTAACTCTTAAATAACTTATTAAATGGACATAATAGGTTTTAATGCAATTTTAAAAAAAAAAAAATTGCACTGCAAATTCATTTACTGTTGAAAAAAATCATGGTTTCTAATTCTCCGGTCGCCTCAGTTTGATAAGCACTTGAGTTCATCGTGTATTTTAGGCCATAACTACTTGAATTAAAATAATGATTAGAATGTTTAAATTTTGGAACTTCTGTTAAGATGAAGGTTGTCTCCCGTATAATCAGATGAGAATTAGGACAGCATTCCAAGATGAAAGTTCACACTATAGATGTTTTACTGGTTAAATTCTTGTCTGAAGGTTTGACTGCGGTAGTGGTGTCGGAGAGGTACGCACTCCAAACAGGGTGACCCTAGCAAATTGGAACAAAGTGTTCATCAGCAGGGATAACAACATAGCCACGGTTCAGCTGAACGATGGACCTCAAGTGGATGGAAGCTCTCAGGTAAATTTGACTCATTTATCACAGATTTTGTGCTTGTTAATGTTACATATATGGACTACTCCATTTTAAAGAGTTTTCCCTTCCCAGTTTTGTGCAGTATACTGAGAAGGACAAATAGAAATGTGAGGAAGATAATGTAGCCAAAGTTTGACAGTACTACTCTCCTTCTTCCCCCTTCCATGCTCCTCACAGCGTTCCCCAGCACTGATCTGGGACATTTGGGTGTAAAAAGTGTATTTTGATGAAGAGTTTAAATCCCTGAGATATATGACACATGCATCAATGAGCAAAGTGTTACATCTTTTTTCACAATCAGAAATCATCACATATATGATGTGGCAGTAGTCCTGCTCATCCACTTCCAGAATGTCACGTGAGCAAATTATACGTCAGAGCTCAAAGTCCTTCACACATGTACCTAAGTGTGAAATCTCCAAATGTTACAGCAAACTGACAAGTGACAAGCAAAGAGCAACATACTGTCTCACAATAAGAAATTAGAGTTTTGTACAGTGGCAATAATGCTACTAATCTCCTCACTGAATATGAATTGGTTGAATCATACACCAAAGCTCAAAGTGCCTTACACTCACACCTCATTATGATATGTCTCGAACTATTGCAAACTGATTCTCTTTACTTCCAGTATCTGTGGCAAATATTCCACTGAATGAAACTGATTTTTCATGAAATCTGATATCCTGCCGAGCAGAGTGGGGCATTTTGTCTGTAAAATCCCACACAGTTTACCAGTTTACAGAACAACATTCATGCTCATCAACAAATCACAACTGTCATTTCATTTCAGTGTTGAAAGCCCTCACGTTTTAATGAAGATCAGGACATTGACACTTTGCAAGTGCATTAATCAACTAAATCAAATCTTTGACCAAAGTAAGCTGGTATTTGATTTAATTACAGATGAAGCTAATATTATAATGTGCAACAAATTGTAGAGAGAAAGATCTAATGCATGTTTATACTGTTAACAATTTGTGTCGATCATTGCTTAACCAAAGGCTAGTGCTTATGACAAGCAAAGTCTCTGAGCAACATGGTAATGGAAATATAACTCCCTCAAAATAATGTGCAGCATAGAAATTTGAAGAGGCCTCTCTTGTGTCTCATTTTTTCATCAGTTTTTAGCAACAATGTCATATTTCATGATGGTTCTTTTCAAATAGAGTGTAAGTATTCACAAAACATTAAACAAACAAAACATGTAACTTGATAATTGAATGGCCCTTGAATTTTTGCAGAAAAGCCTCTTCTGTACAGACTGATAAATGAGAAAGGCACAGAAAACTTGTGGTAATCCTGCAAGTCTGTTAACAAAAGTTGGGGTTTGATAGGGTTAATTAAAAATATATAAAAGGAAAATATTGACATTAACAATCAGTAAAGATCGAGGACTGGTTATAATGCTGAAATTCTAAATTTGAAAAAAAGTTTGTTGCATACATTTCGTTTTAAGAAAGAAACCACACCCTAAGAAATGAGTACTATATTGGAAAAGGTTCTGATTCTTCTAGAGACAAAGTTCAATAGTTGTGTGCAGTTGAAGTCATCGATCAGTAATCTCTCAAAATCTTGTGTGAAATTTGTCATGTGTCATTGTCACATGTGTTCTGCTCATTCATATATCAAGACAGCATTTTGTACTCATAATTATACTCATCCCATTGCTCAGTCCTATCCCAACCAAATGTCCGAAATTTAATGCATGTATGAGTAAAGGATGACTGAAATACATATACAATTAAAGTTTTGCTAGCTTTTTGTATAAAAGAAAAGGAAATTTTATTGAAAATTGAATCCAAAGATGCGTGATGGTTTTTCTGTTGTTGTGGTTTCTGTTTGCTAACCACTCAGAAATGAAAACTATAACAAATTTAAAACAAACTGATGAGACAACGCATTTTACTGATATTGGCCTACTATCTTGTTGTCGACTCATATTTTGATGTCTGTGTGCTTTGTTTATGTCAGACTTGGCTCATCTGTTCTGTAACCTGGATAGGTCAGACATAACTTGCCCTCGGGCTGGACGGAGTTCCTCGTTTTACCATCCTGTTCAGTACCCAAATTAGCTCGCTAGATATTGATTGATCTTGTGTCCTTCATTGGAGGAAGGATGCTAGCTTCCTTTTTAGCTCCTTTACCTGCTTCCACTGGTCTCACCTTTCCCCCGCAATTTCTCTTTGTCTGGCTTCGCCCGGGTCCTGTCAGTTATTTGACCTCCTGTGTCATATTAAAGTGGTTGTCAGTTGAGAAAGAAATCAGATTATAGCAACCATGAGTGGGGAGAGGACTGTGTGAATTTTACTTTTGCGAGGGTGAAAAAAAGATAGGCTTGTTAAATCATCAATGTCCCTGTCTGATAGGTCAAAAACAAGGTATCATGACTACTAATAAAGTGGCTTGTACCTGACAGATCTAAGGAGACAGTTAGATGGGATTGGTGATAAAGATTGGAGAAGCTGTCAGTGAGTTCTGGTTTCCAAAACATTTCAGTCTATATGCATTCACAGGGACATCAGACTTCCTACTACAGTAGAAAAATTGACTTTTTTGATATTTTCTCTCTTGTGTCATTTATATGGTCAACCGGTAGACAGGAAAATCCGATTTTATCACAGATGTGCCCAGTGTGAGAGACTGTGTGATTTTTATTCTCATGAAGTGTGAAAAAAAAGTGAAGCTTATTAAAACATTTACATCCCTGTCTGCTGTGTCAAGAATTAGGTACCATAATGACTGTTAAGCGGCCTAAAGTTGACAGATATGGCATAAGGAGAGCGGTAGACAAGGATGGTATTGGAGGGAAGACGATGTCAGGAAGTCCTGATATTTCATGAATTTTTGTCTGGATGTGTGCACAGCAATCTTAAACTTTCTACTGTTTTAGAAAAATAAACATTGCATTATTTCATGTTCTGTAGTAGATTGAAATGTTTGTCAGTTGTGAGGGGAATGAAAATAATTTCACAGCTGGGATTGGGACAAGGAGCTGTGTGAATATCATTCTCCTGAGTGTGAAAAAGAGAAGCTTATTAAGACCTTGTCCCTTGTCTGTCATGTCAAGCACTGGTCATCTTGATGACTATCAAATGGCTTCTAAGTGACAGGTTGAGTGGGAAGGAGAGAGAGGTGGGGATGGAGTTGGAGAGAATAGTGGGATATCAGCAAGCTCTGATTTTCATCATGTTTCAGCCTGAGTACTGAATGTACTTAAGAATATCAGACTTTTAACCAGAATAGGAAAAATAGACTTTTTAACTGACATTAGTGACTCTGCCAGCCACATTTTTCATTATTATTGTTTTATTTTGTCTTTTACATAAAAGATGATACAAGCAGTTATTATTTACATCATACTGTAAGGAATGAAACTTTTTGACTGTCATCATTTTTTTGCTGGTGTTGTGTTTTTTTAAAAAGAAAATTTATTATTTTCTTATCGTTATCTTATACATATATGTCACTGTCTACTTCTTGTTCAGGGAAATGTAAGGAATGAAGTGTTCCCCTTTTTTTTTAAATACAAATATACAAACATCCTTGTATACAATTTTTCCTCCTTTCCTCATGGCCGATATGATTCTGTCAGTGTTATCATTGTTATTATCCTGTCGATCATTGGCAGCAAAAAATGTTTGTTCATTTTTCCGTGTTCTAAAAGTTCCTGTTTTATGATTTGTGTTGGTTGATGGCTTTCCTTCACCTTTCTGGTATTCTCTCTGTTCCTATTTCCCTAGGTAAGAGTAATTCACATTTTATGGAAATTAGAAATTAGCGGATGTCTAGATATATACAAACGCTGCTCCTTTTTTTTTTTTTTTTTTCCTCAAATTGTCTTGATATTTTAGAGTAGAAAATGACGACCATTTCAGAGTTCAGAGACACTTCAAGTAAATAATATGAGGACTGAGTTTCATGCATTTACCTGTTATTTCCGTTGATTTTTATCATTATACAGTGCGGCATAGTCAAAATATTTCCACAATATTTCCACTCTCTTTGGTATTGGGTTGTCAAACGGCTCCCATTTTGCAGTTATAGAAAAAGATTATTCCTTTTGGCAGATAGCTTGCATGCTATCATTGACAGATAAGTGTTGAGACTATCTACAGCTGTACTCTGTTCAACCGCAGATACTACAATAACCATGTTCATCAAGTATCATTAAGTTCAGTCACAGATGGCAGTGCAGGAGCCTGAGAGGACAGCCAATCTAAGTAATTGCCACAACAGCATCAATGTGGAATCAATGCAGACTGTCTCAGCAATCTGCAGAGATGAAATGAGCCACAGTGGTACATGTAATAGTAATAGATATTACTCCTCAGTGCTTTATTTCCCCAACATGTTTGAGGTATGTTAGGACATATTTATTGTTGCACAGCCATTCCCGGTACATAATATGGAGACCGAGTTCCACATAAAACTTTTAGTATTACTGTTGATTTTTATATGTACAGTATTGTCCAAAGTTATTTCACCATCTTTGATTTTGGAAACCTGCCCTCACTTTGCAGTTACAACAAAATGTTCTTTTTTCTGGCACATAGGCCATACATAGCCATTGACATATAGGTGTGGACATTTATTAGATTTGGTAGATGCTGCTTTTCACCTGCAGATACTGGAATAGACCTTGTCCATCAAGCATTGGTAATTTCAGTCATGAAAGACAGTTAAGCAGCAGGAGAGGACAGGCAGTTTAAGTATTTGCCATTACAGCTTCAGTGCAGAATAGCAGTTACCTGCATAGATAAAAAAAAAGTCATAATAGTAGAGGTCCCCATGGAGAGTTAAGAATGTTATGAAGCCTATGAGATCACACTCCCCAAGTACTTCACACTTTGTGTTTATCTGATAAGTCCAGCTCAGAGTTTAATCCACACATAAAAGCACTGCAGATAGCACAGTAGGGAACCCTGACAGTTGAGTGAAGTCTTTCGCCACAGCCGCCAAAAGGGAGGATAAGATAAGAATGAGAAGTACAATACACAGACAGACACAGAGCCAGTTATAGTGCACTAACTGTGGGCAAGGCTCCATGCTAGATAATACCTCTTGCCCTGAGGTAGACCATACAACACTTCAATGGGATTGAAAATCGTTATCAGTGACATGATTTGGTCAGACAGCAAATATTCTTCCTCTCTACAATCTGTATTTTTTACGAAATATAACATAGTTTTTGTCATGTTTCCAGCCAGAGGGATGTTGTTTTATCGTTGAGCCCTGCAGGGTTAATTTCCTGCATGGCTGAACATCAATCTTGCCAGGGACAAAATGTCATGAGAGGCTGATATTGATCTAGCCAATTTCACTGTTCTGTTTTCGAGGGGCATTTTGTACCGGAGACTCGATTCCTTTAGCAATCGCCCTCAAGGCTGGTCCATAATTGACATTTGTTTCTGTAATTTCAAGATTGTAGAAACTACAAATAAATTTTGTTACATGTGTTTATCTTTTTTACATTCACGTATGACTCACTTCACCACAGATTTTTCAATCATAGTCTGATTGTTATTAGGCTGGTGTTTATTCAAAGTTAAAAAAAATGAAAATGTATTCATTGCTTTCATTCTTTTATTTACATCTTATCTCCCCTGTAAATTTTCACTCTTTTCCTAAATTTAGTATGACTGATATTTGTGGGACACTACAAAACATTTTATGTTCATTTCACACTCATGGTATGTGGAAAAAAAAATAAGCTCAGTAATTTATATTTCTGGGGTTCCTTTCAGCAGTGGCCCCCAAGGCTGGTCCATAATTGACAATTGTTATTATAATTTCAGGAAAGTACCAATAGAAATAAATCTTGTCTTATTTACCTAGAATGTTCTGTAGAATTTACTATAGAATGTTCAGTTCATCATAGGATTGTTTGATTAAGATTGATATTTACCACAAGTGTAAGAAGAAAAAAATATTTTGTTGATTTCATTATTATATTTTACATCTCATTTCCCCTAAATCTAAATAATATGAAGCTTATATTTATGTGACCTTAAAAAGAAAAAATTTTTTGATTTGTTTGTTATTGAATCATGGTAAAAGTAAAAATATATATTCAGTAATCTGTGAAATACAAACTATGTATAGATAATTAATGATCACTGTCCTATACCCTATATTTGAAAAAAAAAATTGTGGTAAATTATTGACTATTTTTGGAAAATGTCCAGTGCCCTCAATGCTGTGATATATAATATAGCCTGGCAAAC